>WSYH01001840.1:0-61082 GCA_036426205.1 Ascaphus truei
GGGGGGGGGGGAGCGCGGTGGTTGCAGAGGCTCCGCGCTCTTCCCCAAGGCATTTAAATTAAATGCCGGGGGACCACGGCTTGACTTGGCGTGATTTAGTCAGCTTCGTTGACGTGTCGCCGTGGCAACGGGGTCACGTGCCGTGACGTCACATGGCCCCGCGGCGTCATTTGACACTTCAGACCAGGTAAGGGGGGGTGCAAGCAGGGGGGGGGGGGGGGAGGCGGCATGGGGGCGCAAGGCAAACACCCTGGTGTAGATAGTACAAGGAAGAAAAAAACAGCGCACAACTCATAGTGTATTAAAAGTGATTATATTGGCTCATCACAGGTAGGTAAGTATTGCACGTACACTTAGGTTAAAAATATCAGGCACATGTTTCCACTGTAGTACACATCTGGTGATCAGGGATGCAGGATCTCTGCTTTGGCTGCCAGACGGAGAAGACCCGCGGGTCTGTGGTCACTCTCACTTCCACGTGCCTGTTACGTCACTAGCCGCCTCAGTCCCCGTCTTTCCGCTCCCGGTCACGGAGAAGAACGTACTCACAATTTAAGATAGGGAAAATTCCCAACACAGTACACAGCTCTCACAATGCAAAGCAGACTCAGACTCTCGTGGCAAGCACTGACGTCATCGACCTGCGCCTGCTGGCGACTCGCAGTCGCACTGAGCGATCAGTGAAAATGTTAAAGCCACAGTCATACAGTCTAGCGCTGAGCTGGAAAGTGTATTCGGAGCTAGATAAATATTACAGCTATCTCATCCTACGCGTTTCATAAGATTCACTTCTTCAGGGGCTAGTGGACAATCTGTCACCAAAAGGTCTGTCACGGAAGCCCAGAACTTAACCCCGGGATCAAGGCACCAGACAGGACGAAGCGGTTCAGTAAAGGATTTTTATTGCAGCCGGAGCCAGCAACCAAAACCCCGATTAGAGCTATACTCACTAAAACAGGGTCTATGGGGGGAATCCTAGCTGTCTAGGTGCTGAGTATCACATTAAAGGCTTACCCGGGGTTTATTCCCACACTCCATAGGGGTAGGGACCGTCCAGACCTCTCTGGTGCAATTCGTAGCAGAACACTTTCAAATCTGCAGCTTAAGGCCGCCATTATAGTAGGCCGACGGTGCGTGCAACAAACTGCAGCAGCCGTATCGGGCCGGCCATAGCGCGCGCTAGCGCAATGCAGAGCGACCGTGCGGCAGATTTTTCAAACTACAAATGATTTTGTTTGTTTTTTCGCACAGTGGTTCATCCAACGAGGGCGAACCAGTCTGGTGATGCCATGCGCTCCGTCGCGCACCCCTACTATAATCGTGGCCTAAGAGTCCTGCTCTCTGCTTCTCCGGCAACACAGTCCCATAGCACAAAGCACTTATACATTTGCCGCTGGCAAGGCTCTCAACCTCTTTATCAGGCGCCTCTGGCACAGCCTCAGAGCACACGGCTTAGTCCGTCTGCACGTCAGAATCCAAATAAACTGTGGAACACTAATCGGATTCCTCAGCTTATCTAACTTATCTAGCTTCTCCGCTGCCGTAGGAAAGCATGGTAGAAGGGCTCGCGAACAATCACAGCGCGGATGCTGCTCACTCGATTACGTATAGCCCGCACTGTGTAGTGAATGGAAGGACTGCAGAGACTGCTGCCAGAGAGAGAGAAGGGATCCAATCGTTTTGCCGGGCTGAACCAACGTGATCCAACATAGTTTCAGTCTGCTGTAGTGGTAACATGTCCCTATACATGTCCCTATACATGTCATGCTGATATATACTTTTTATTGATGTACGTGCAATACTCACCCGTTTAATTTAGAAACACATTTTTTACATACTACACCATGAGGTTTTTTGCGCTGTTTCTCTTTTTGTCTTGTATTAGTTATCGGTTTGTGGAGCCATCCCACGAGCACAGCAGCACCGACCTCCATACAACACAGGTTATATTATCTACTTGTTTAATTAACACAGTACTCAAGTTTGCGTTTATACACTGTTAATCACTTTGCACAGGTTTGGTTATAATACTTTAGCACTTTATCACATTTTTTTCTGAGCGCAGATCACCTTTTTCACTCTACGAACTTGATGGGCGTATGTCTTTTTTAAACCTCATGTAACGTGGAGAAGAGAGGCTATAACCGCAGTAGCTGGGAGATCATTGGGGAGTTTTCATCCCGCAGTGGGGAAACAAGGGCTGAAGATGAATGATGTGATAATGATGGTAGTGATAGGTGTGTCCATTCACGCACATCATGGGCTGCCAAGCTCACACTTTATTGTCAAACGCACATTTTTTGACACACAGGGTTAGTAAAACCTAAATGCCAATAGCACAAAAACAGAGGAAACCCATATAGCGTAGTAGGTTTTATTATGCTGAAATCACCCCACAACTGCAGAACTACTTACAAAATTAGAGGCCTGGTAACAAAAGAGGGCAAACATCTTGCAGAAAGGAATGAAGACACGGACGCCGGTATCCTCGCTCGTTGGCGGTTATTCACTGGGAAAGTCCTCCAAGTGCCCACCCTGCTCTGGCTGCTGCCAAAACACCAACCCTATGCGTTTCGCAGTAACAAGCACCACTTCATCAGGTGAGGGCAACTTGTAATCCAATGAACACGTTTATAGAGTCCCACCAAGTTCAATCAGGTGGGTAAAAATGGTAACGAGGCCCTAGAATTCACATAAATAATGCAAAACCTCCCTCTGGTGTGTTGAGAGAATGCCTCCGGGAGGGATTCCAACCCCAGCTTCTGTGAGACACCTTCATCACATCAGAGGCAGGTTTCCTTAACTAACATCGTTCCCCAGATGCTCCGCTTATGGTTCTGCGGACACTGCTTCATACTGCTCTGCCATGCCCCAAAGGGCCATTTTTACAAAGCGGTGTAAATCCATAAGGCACCGTCCATGCATCGCAAAAGGTTCTGTACTTCTTGGCACCGTTTAGTAAACATGAGCCTTTGCTGAGCTGGGCTATGTTGCACGGCTCAGCAGGCCTCCTCGTGCTCCGCTGGGTTCCTAGTTGCTCTTTATTGCTCTGTGTTTGTCCGTGCTGCTCTGTAGTGCTCCTGGGAGTGTCTCAGTCTCCGTCTCAGTTCAGGGCGTTCATCATCTCAAGCGCCTGCTTCAGCTCTTCAGAGAAAGGTTTATTAGATAAGGCAGAGGCAGCCCTAACTTTCTCCCCTAAACCCCCCCACCCCCTTCCATCAACCCCCCCCCCCCCAATGCACACACCCCCACCACCACTCCCACCACCTCCTCCACTGCACCGCCCAGACACACCACCGCACCCCCACCCTCAACGCACCTCTGTATAACTGCTCCCCTCACCTGTTAGCAGGACTCTGAGTTTCGTGGCAGACACAGTGACAGTAACAGGTTTGGAGCGGCCGGTGTCTGTCACACTCAGATGAAGGTGCACAAGTGGCTCATTCACTCGCTCCAGCAAACTGGAGCTAAGCGTGTGATCTACACGCCAGCTCAGACAGGACATGCGTGTCACTGCGGGGACAGAGGGGCACATGGAGGCGTCAAACTAGTTATACACAATCGGGACAGAGGGACACACAGCTCCTACAGAGATGTCACTGCAGACACGGAGAGGCACCTGGCAGTGTCATAACCTTGACTCATACTAAAAAGGACACAAGGGACAGCAGGGACACCTGGCTGTACGCTGATGGGACACGCAGACAGGCGTATACTCACAGCGCAGGCTGCTCTCCCTTAGCTTCTCCTGCAGAGCGCTCTGCTTCTCTTCATAAGATCGGCAAAGAGATGCAGCGTGTTCTGGAGTAAAGACAAAACACAAACAGTAAGGGCTGGGACCCGCTGCGCTCGTTGGCGCGGGCGGCTGCACGGGCTTTCCCCACCAGCAGGAGAATCCTCCCGAGCCGGTCCCGGTCCCCCCTGGCTGCACAGCTCACTACACGCTGTGACGCGTCAGCCGTTAGGGGATACAAGAGAATTGTAATCCCTAGCTTCGACGCGTCACGTGGTGTGGCTGTGAGCCAATGAGGAGGGGAGGCTTCGGGAGGAGGGGAGGCTTCGGGAGGAGGGGAGGAGTGTGAAGTGCCTGCCTCTGTCTGTGTGTGTGTGTGTGTGTGTGAGAGAGTGCCTGCGTGTGTGTATGAGTGCCTGCGTGTGTGTATGAGTGTGTGTGTTGCTTGTGATTACTTCAATCAGCAGCTCCAGCCCGAGCCCGTGGAGGGAGGGAGGGGGGGGAGAGTAGCGGGTCCCTCCGCTCAAGCCACGCCACCCCTCCCGCTCAAGCCTCCCACTCCCGCCCACCTCCCGCTCCGGCTCCCTACAGACCGCATATCGCGGTCTGTGTATGTCAGCGCCCCACCTATCTGCAGTGCGGGAGCGCTGACGGAGGGAGCGGGACCTTAGCCTAAGTCTATACTAACGATTGCACAGTGGCGAGAAAAAGATTGTGAACCCCAATGATAATTACGGAAATTCCATAGTTTTTCTATGATAACCTTCTTGAATCAAAATCATTTTTTTCTTAAATATCCAATGGGTCCATATTAACCAATTCCATGTCTTTTGAAACAAAATGATGTATGAATTAGACAAATAATGAGTAATTAAGAGTCGGGTATGTGCAAAAGTAAGTGAAATCCTGGTGTTATCAGCTAAATTAAAGGGGGATAATTTTAAATCAGGTGTTAAAATAATTAGGTAGATCTTCAGGTGTGAGTTTGGGAGTCCCCCCCCCCCCCCCTATATAAAGATCAGACACTTTGCGAGTTTGGTCTTCACCATACAGATGTGTCGAAATATGTCACGTCACAATCTAAATAAATCTCTGAAGACCTAAGAAAAACAGTTATTGATGCACATCAGTCTAGAAAGGGTTACAAAACTATTTGGGGCTCCGCCAATCCACTGTCAGACAGATGGAGAAAGTTCAAGACGACAGTCACTCTACCCAAGAGCGGTCATCTTACCAAAATCTCTCCAAAAACAAACTGGCAAATCATCCAGGAAATCACAAATAACCCCAGAGTAACATCCAAGGATCTGCAGGCCACTCTCGCCTTTGCTAATGTGAGTGTTCAGGACTCAACTATCAGAAAAAGACTGAACAAGAAATGTGTTCATGGAAGGTTAGCCAGGAGGAAACCACTGATCTCTAAAATGAACATTGCTGCCCATCTGATATTCGCCAAAGATAATCCACAAAACTTCTGAAACAATGGTCTCTGGACAGATTAGTCCAAGGTAGATTTTTTTTGGCCTCAATAAGATACATTGTTTGGCGAAAACCAAACACTGCGTTCGAACAGAAGAACCGTCAAGCATGGTGGTGGGAGTGTGATGGTTTGGGGCTGCTTTTCTGCCTCAGGACCTGGGCGGCTTGCCATCATTGACACAACCATGAATTCTGCATTGGATCAGAACATTCTAGAGGAGAATGTCAGGCCATCCGACCGTGAGCTGAAGTGATAGTGGGTCATGCAGCAAGACAATGATCCTAAACATACAAGCAGATATACAAAAGAATGGCTAAAGAAGAAGAAACGCCGTGTTTTAGAATGGCCTAGTCAACATCTGGACCTAAACCCCATTCAGTAAGGAAGATTGGGTCAAAATTCCTCAAAACCGATGTGAGAGACTGACCGGCCGTTACAGGATGGTTAGTTCTAGTCATTGCTGCTCAAGGGGGCGCCACCAGGTACTGAATCTAAAGGGTCCCATAATTTTTCACACATGGATATTATCATGTTTTTGTGTGTTCAGGTTATCTTGATGTATTATTAGGACTTCGATTAAGATCTATTAACATTTTAGGTTTGAAATACCGTATTGCCCGATTATAGGGCGACCTCAAAAAGCTGGAAAGCAAACAGTTTATACACACACACACGTGTGTTTGAGCTTCCTGCCACAAGCAACATGGCTGATCCAGGCCCCCAAGGTGGAGCTTCCTCATTTTTATCCTTCTACCTCATACACCCGACTGCCGATTGGCTCGCAAAGGGGGCGAGTCCAATTATAAGGCGAGCATGTACTTTTCAACAACTTTATTATAAAACAAAAACATCGCCTTATAATCGGGCAAGATCAATATGTGCAAATCCTAAGGGGTTCACAAACCTTTTCTGAATGTATTTATTGTGTGAGGATGGGGTTATGAAGGGGTTAACTACCAAGATTTTACTTGGGAGCCCTGCGATACAGAATACAGCCAGTCTCTCACAGAGGCTGAGAGGAGGCCGTTTTCTGGGAGCCCTGAGACACAGAATACAGCCAGTCTCTCACAGAGGCTGAGAGGAGGCCGTTTTCTGGGAGCCCTGAGAGACAGAATACAGTCAGTGTCTCACAGAGGCTGAGAGGAGGCTGTCAGCCGGGAGTCCTGAGACACAGAATACAGTCAGTGTCTCACAGAGGCTGAGAGGAGGCTGTCAGCCGGGAGTCCTGAGACACAGAATACAGTCCGTGTCTCACAGAGGCTGAGAGGAGGCTGTCAGCCGGGAGTCCTGAGACACAGAATACAGTCCGTGTCTCACAGAGGCTGAGAGGAGGCTGTCAGCCCGGAGTCCTGAGACACAGAATACAGTCAGTGTCTCACAGAGGCTGAGAGGAGGCTGTCAGCCGGGAGTCCTGAGACACAGAATACAGCCAGTCTCTCACAGAGGCTGAGAGGAGGCTGTCAGCCCGGAGTCCTGAGACACAGAATACAGTCCGTGTCTCACAGAGGCTGAGAGGAGGCTGTCAGCCGGGAGCCCTGAGACACAGAATACAGTCAGTGTCTCACAGAGGCTGAGAGGAGGCTGTCAGCCGGGAGCCCTGAGACACAGAATACAGTCCGTGTCTCACAACCCTCTGTTTATCATTCAACCAGTTTTCAATCCAGGTGCAAATATTTTTACCGAGTCTGATTTGCTTTATTTTGTACACTAACCTCTGGCGTGGAACCGTATCAAAAGCCTTTGCAAAATCTAAGTAGACCACATCAACTGCATTACCCTGGTCTAAATTCCTACTAACCTGCTCAAACAAACTAATGAGAGTAGTTTGGCACGACCTATCCTTCATAGAGCCATGCTGACTATTACTAATAATTATGTTATCCATTAGGTGTGTGACGGTCATAGGTAGCTGGCCTTCATTAATAAAGGTGAAGCCCGGCCATTTGCCTCTAGAGACCGTGGGTAATGTGTCAAGAGTGTTAGCTCTAGGGTCCAGTAAGGTAAAACCATGTATTTTCTGTACCCATGTTCCCATATACGGTCCCCTGCAGGGTTGTGGGATAGGAATGCCAAGTAGGGTTGTGATTTCCCCCAGGAGATAGCTGCAGGAAAGTGACTTTGGGAACAGGACAGCAGGGGTGATTATTAGAGAACCCCTATAGTCACCCCCATGTGTATTTGGGCAGGAATCCACTGCCCAAAATGTATTAAAGGGTTTTTTGTGTTTTCCCCTTTCCGGGCATGCAATCGAGCAGTCATTTCTGGTGCATGAGTTTTAAGGGGGATTCTGCGGAGAAAGTGGTGTCAGAATGTGCCAGGTCGGGGACCAGAGGTACCGGTTCCCAATAAATGTATCCGACAATCAGGCATGATTTTCGGATACATGTAGGCTCATTGCCCTGGCCCTTAAAAACGTAACCGCGACTAACCACTAGAGTGTCCTACTTCAGCACAGCCGGGACGTAAAGTGAGCCACGGTAAAATGTATTGTAAATATCCTTAGAAAAGAGGGTCCCTGGTTTAGGGATACCCCAGGTACCGTTATGGCACCCAGCAAACAGTATAGGTTTGGAGGTACACGTCCATACATAAGGATCGGGGGGACTCTGGATGTCCAGTGTAAGTCTATGGGAAATCTATGTGTTGGGACCCAGTTGCATTGCCAGCAGCAATACAGTGTGAAAATAAAAGTACTGTTTTTCTCTTTTAAGTTTCCCGGTGCCCTAGAAACTCCAGATTTTGGGAGTGTAAGTTTTAGGTGGGATATTTGGGCGAAACCGTATTTGTTTTGTTTGCAGGAGTTCGTGGGGCCGAGTGACTGGTAGCCCCCCGATTCTCCCCGGCGGGCAGGCAATACTTGTGGGTACACAAGTGAGCCCAGACTCCTGGTTTTTCGAGCCCAGGTATCTCAGACTAACTCCCCTCACATATGTAAGGTTCCCCAAGGTTTATACTTTATTAAAGTATGGTTTATAGGGTGTTATACTGTATTTTTAAATTCAGCCTAAGCATTTACATAGGAGCCACGATGTCTGTATAGCCATCTGAGCTCAAAGGAGGACCAGGATGTTCAGATGTGTCGGACCATTTGGTAGCAAGGAGGGGCAGAGGAATAGTCCCAAAAGCCACCTTTTTTCTCCGAGACACTGTGGAGCCTGCCCAGCAGGTAGCCATGAGTGGGCTGGGGGGAAGGTTACGCGCCATACTATGGACATAAGCCGATAGATTGAGCATGCCTCTTGGATTGGCTGGTGTGCAATGGTCCCACGCCTCTGATTGGCTCACTCGTCCCTGTTCCATGTTAGGCATAGGGGAACAGTCTTATGTAAAGGGACTACACTCAATCAGAGAAATCTCCTCTCCTCATATGCTCTACGCACAGGTAGATTTGGAACTTGGTCCAGTGAGGTGCCGTTGTATGGTTTTCTCAAGGCATTGTAGGTTCCAGGGAGGCTACCGAGGGACCGCGTTTTGAGGAAACAATGTCGCTTGTTACTGTACCGGATTGCTTGTGTGAACATGGTAAGCCCACGTCAGCCGGCGCCATGCACCTAGGCAAGTGCACAACATATATCCCATACCCCCCCTCCTACGCGCATCAGAATCACAGCAGCTGGGCAAATTTACGAAACTGGTAATCACCTCATCGGGCAGAGATTCCAGTTGTGTGCCATTTGCCAGTCTGGCGATTCACGATGTGAGTGAGGGGGGATAATCTTGTGTAACTTATTGGTTATGTTCGTTCACCATCACCGATAAAGACTGCGTGGCTCATTCGAAACATTGGATTAATGCTGGAATTACATTTCTGGAACAGAAAAGACCGTGTGCTTGAATTACTGCCCCTCACAGCTCATTCTATGGACCTTCCTCAGGACAAATCCTCGTTCATTCGTGTGCATCGCAGTTGATATATTTTTGTATCACAGAGAACATGTGCCAGCACTAACTTGTTATATAGCCCTGTGATGATATCACACTCTGCCCTCTCAATTCTGGGGTACCCTGCGATGATGTCACACTACCCTCTTGTTTGACATCACACTCCCACCCTCTACACTCTGGGTAGCCCTGGTATTATGTCACATTCGCCTCTCACCTATCGGGTAGCCCTGCGATGATGATTCACACTCCCGATCTCTCACCTCTGGGTGCCCTGCGATGATGTCACAACTCCCACCTCTGGGATGCCTGTGATTGTCCCACGGTCTGCCCTGTGATGATGTCACACTGCCCACTCTGGGTTTTTAGCCCTTGTGATGCCCACTCGGCCCTTGTGATGATTGGTCGCACTCCTGGTGCCCTGCTGATGATTTCACACTTCCCCACCTCTGGGATAGCCTGTGTTGATATCACATTTCTTGCACTCTCTGACCTGCTGGGTAGGCCTGTGATGATTGGTCACACTCCTGCACTGTGATGGATGTCCACTCCAACTCCCCCGCCTCTCACACCTCTGGGCTAGTCCACGTGGTTGCCGTTCACTGGGAGAGAGCGTTTCGACTGTCACCTTGTGTTTGGCCGACACTGGGACACAATGAATCAGCAACAGCAACTTAGCTTTATTATCCACCGGATACTCCTGTCTAGGGTTACAGATTGTGCCGGTGCCTAGCTCACATGCGGGGCCAGTAAACACAAGCACCCCTGGTACAGAGGCTGGTCGCATTGGGAGTGAGAGGCGAGAAGAGGGAGAGAGAGACGACAGGAGAAAGAGGAGAGAGAGAGAGAAGACAGGACAGTGAAAAGATGGAGAGAGATGACTCCGTAGAAGGAACACGGACAAGAAGCAGACGGTTAACAGAAATGCGAGAAAGGGGGGCCAGATAAAGAGATAGAGAGGATGAGGGAAAGATAGACAGGAGATGAGAGAGAGAGAGAGATGCGCGCCATAAACCGTATGGAGTACTCACCAAACCGAGCATCTGATGTCAGCTTCAGGATCTTTTCATACTGTCCAGAAGAAGACTTTTTAAACATCATATCCACCTAAACACGACCCCCCCCACCACCTCAGTTTAGCACTGCTCCCCACTCTTAGTCAATCGTCCTCTCCCAGTGTTCTTTCAGCACCTGAACAGCAGATTAGCTTCAATTTAAACCGAGGACTGAGGAAAGAGAGGGAGTGAGACTGAGGACTGTGGGAGGAACAGTCGTATGAGACTAAGGATAGTGACTGGAGAGGGAGAGAGAACACAGAAACTTAAAGGGAGAGGGAGAGGGAGGAGAGAGGAGAGTGGAGAGAGAGAGAGAGAGATGATGAGACCGGATGTGACTGTGAGAGAGGGAGAGAGATTGACTGAGGATCGTGAGAGGAGTAGAGACTGACTGAGGTATGACTCTGGAGAGCGGGAGAGACACACAGAAACTTAGGGAGAGGCAGAGAGAGAGACGGCAGAGAGATATCTGAGAGAGAGAGACTGAGGATAGGACTGTGCGAGGGAGAGAGACGGACTGAGATGTGAGGAGGATTAGAGACTGACTGAGGATAGTGACTGTTGAGTAGGGAGAGACACACCGAAACTTAGGGGAGAGGCAGATGACGAGAGAGAGGAGTAGATCTGAGAGAGGAGACTGAGGATAGTGACTGTGAGGGAGAGAGAAACACAGAAATGTAGGGGAGAGCAGCAGAGAGAGAGAGAGAGAGAGGGAGACTGAGGAATGTGGAGGATACTAGGGCCAGCTTAGGACAGTGACTGTGAGGACAACTCAGGAAAACTTGGCAAGAGAGAGAGACGGACTGAGGGATAGTTGAAGAGGAACTAGAGAGAGACTGAGGATAGTGACTGTGAGAGTAGGAGAGAGACACACTCAGAAACTAGGGGAGAGGCAAAGAAGCAGTAAGACAGAGAGAGAGGAGAGAGAAGAGAGAGACTAAGGAATGTGAGGAGGAGGATAGCCATTCAGACAGAGTAATATTTGTGAGAGGAGATAGGATGAGAGAGGAATAACTAATCAATATTTATACATACACACATTCTGATAACTTGCTGATCCAAGTATAAAGTAAAAAGGAAAGGTTTACGCTCAACTATTCTGGCCAAGGTGCTGATTTCAGCCAAAACCCAGTCAGGGCAATCCAGATCTCCTACAACGCCGTAACCTCTTGGGCTAAGTGGGAACAGAGAAGAGTGGTATGGGGAGAGAGGGAGGGGAAGACTGGGAACATGACAGGTGAGCCGCAGTGCAGTAGAAGGTAGGGAGTAGAAGAGAGAGGGGAGAGGGGGAGGAATAAGAGAAAGATGGGAAGGGAGAGCGAGAAAGAATTCAAGTGGAGAGGAGTGAGGGTGAGAGGAGAAAGAGTAGAAAGAGAAATGGCAATGGATGTAAGGAGGGTGAGAGTGAGGAGGTCAAAATATGTGTAATATACTGCTGCATGATCACAGAGCTATACATATATGTGCATGTGTATATGTTTGTGTAAAACCATGGCACTCAGTCAGGTTGTGGTGGGTAACAACGTGACAAAAACCTACCATCCATTAAAGCACTTCCAGGTCCTATCCACTAAAGTGGATACAGAGAACCTTTGCTGCTATGTCATAAACCCTGACTCTTGTCTGCAACTTAACCACCATAATAATCACGTGATAAAAGCAGGATGCATCGTGCAGTTTTGCGGTAATCTGGAAGCACAGTCTCACTGCCATGTTCAGCCCGCAGTAATTAGGTTTATATAATATATTATATATCATCCCATAGATGTATCTTATATATAGCGCAACACTTGCTACTTGCATTTTACACAGAAGAAGCTAATTACAGGGAATAAGTGCAACGAGAAATATCAAACAATAGTAAGCAGAAGCTTACAATGTAAGTTGTATGTTGGAGATTATGGCGCGGATGACAGAGAGACAGCACAAACAAAATATCAGTAGCGTATCGGCCGGCCATAGTGCGTGCGTCGCACGGCAGAGATTTTGAGCTGACCAACAACTTTGCCATAGAGGGACTGGAGAATCAGGAGCCTCTGTAGCAAATAGGCACGGTTAGAGTGCAGGATCCGATCGAGCGTCAGCGGCTCTCTTACACTATAAACAAAGCCTTACAGAGACAGAGGTGAGGGAATAAGCGCAGGCAGTTTGCCAGTGCTTGACCACAATGCTTGGTAGGAAAGCGGCTGTGAGTATGGGACGTAGCCATGAGTGCAGGCTATGAATGTCATTTTAAGAGTGAGTTTTAAGGTTTACTTTAAGGTGTGGAGAGAAAGGGCTCGGGTTATATGGAGTGTAAGGATAGTTTCTACGGTAACGAGCAGTGAGGAAGAAAAGGTTTAGGTCGGTGAGAGATTAGAGTGAAGTGACTCTTTGGGTTAATATATATATATATATATCCCAGCCCTTAGTAATAAATGTGTTGTGTATCATACATATATACATACACACACATCACTTCATATGGGAGGGTGATGAACTGTGTGTGTATATATGTGTGGGTGTATAATATATAATATATATATATATATATATATATATATATACATTCTCTCTTCCATTATGAAGTTACTCTGCGGGGATGTGTGTGATATTATATAACCAGCCCTCTATATGTGTTTTGTCTGTATTATTATATATAGTATTACACACAATTGTGAGCACTCGTCACATGATCTAGTACTGGTATGTTAGTGATAAGTGATGTAGATATTTTAGTCTCTTATGGGGGGAGTCGCAACTATAACATAGTGTGTGGTGTTGTGTGTGGTGTTGAGTGTGTGTGTGGGGGTGTATATAATATAATATTATATATATTACACACACCACACTGTACAAGGTGCAGACCTGTCTAAGACATGCAAATGAGGCACACAGAATATTTCCATTGATATAAATATATATATATATTCACACACAGCGGTCTCTGTATACAGTATACAGTATACAGTGTGTGTACAGTATATTTGTAGCTGTATGGGGGAGCCGCGCAATATACAGTATGTGTATATATATCTATATATGGTGTATACACACACTCACCATGTTAGCTGCAGCTGCTGCTTTTCCTGTCAGCTGATCAGCAGCCTCCTGTGTCACGTGATAGCAAAGGTTTTTTTTTCGTTTTTTTTTCCCTCTGAACTTTATTTAAACCAAAGTACAAGGGCGAGAGGAGATGATTGGGAAAAGGGGTATTGTGTTTGTATGATGTTGGGAGGAAGACGAGGGACAATGAGTCCCCGGGGGCCCCGGTGCGGACGAAACACACGCGTGGGGCTGGGGACCTAGAGGAGGGAAATGAATAGCAAGGAGCCACCCGGGGGTCGTAGGGGGGGGAGCCTCGAGTGACACCTCTTTCGGTCCGCCGGGGCGGGCCGAAGAGGGACTCTGGGGAAAGAGAGGTGGGTCAACGCCGGGCGGGGCGGGAGGAGCAGAGGAAGAAAGGGCTCGGCGGGCGGGGGCGGGAGAAGGGCAATGGGGGGGAGGAGCACGCTAGAGATGGGGCGCATACATATAAAAGACGCGCAGGCGGGGCGCCCGGTGGGGGGAATGCAGCGAGGGTGAAAAGAAGGGAGCCATTAGGGGGGGGCGTGGATCCAGAGCGCGGAGAGGGAGGAATTAATATTATTCCGTCTGCGAGGGTGGGGAGGGGCACGATGTGGCCCGCAGCGCGCGAAAGACGGGGGCCGCCCGACAAGAAGGGCCACGAGGGACCCGAATGTGAGGGGGGCCGGGTGAGGATTGGCGCCCCCCTATTCCTAAGGAGCAGGTGCTCCCCCGCCCCCCACTCTTCCCCTAACAGCTGGTTGTGGCGGCCAGGATCGGCGATCGCAACGGAGGGGCAAAGAATTCGGCGGGGTTGTCAGGATTCATCATCCGCCTCGCGTCGGGGCGGGAGCCCCTCGCAAGGAGTTAGCTTGGTTCGGGCCGGCTGCGTGGGCGTTTGGCAAGGGCGCACGAGCGGAAGAGGCAAACAACGAGGGAGGCTGGAACCCGCGCTGTCCGTTTATTGTAATTCGGAAGCGCTGGGAGCCGGCGACGAGGCAAGAGGCTAAAAGAGGGGGCAGGCGCGAACCGATTGGGGCTGGGGGATAGAGGAGGACCAGAAGTGACAAAGATCGGGGTCGGGGGGGCACCCGCTCAGGGGGGGTGGAGGCTTGGAGCGGAGACTGTGGGGAAATGGAAAAAGAGGGCGCGTACCTGGGACCGGGTGGTCGGTGCCGGAGCGCATTCGGGGGGGGGTACGCAAAAGAGTGCGGAAAAGAGAGGGAAAGCTGTGTAGCACGTGGCACTGGGGGGGACGGAGGGTATAGCATTCAGAACTCCGTGGCCAGGACCAGCGATGGTGTACCGAGATCAACTCAGCATCTGCGCCCGGGCGGGGCAGCAACCCGAGCGGGCGAGGGGCCGACAGGCGGGGCGGGGTAACCTGACCGGGAGGAGAAGGTAGGGAAAGGGAGGGACCCCTGCACTTCCCGTCGCTAAGACGACGCAACTGAGGTTGCCAGGTTAGAATGTGCATCGGATAGGCAACGAGAAAGCCCACTGTAGCGAGAGCGGACAGACAAGAAAGCAGAGACGGTGGGGGGGGAACATTTACGGCCCCCGAGGAAAGAGGCACGGGGCGCTGGGCTCCTTCGCTCGGAGGAGTGCAATAATCATGGGAAAGGATAGAAAGGGAACTAAGGAAGAGACATAGGAAAGGAGGAGAGGGACGGAGGTGCGGAGAAGTCAGCAAGACACGCAGGAAATGAAACGACGAAGAGTGCACACGTCCAAGAAAGCCACAAACGAAAACGGCAGAACAGCGGAGAGAACCATAGAAACAGGAAAAGTGACCCGGAGGGGATGATCGCAGGCAGGTGAGTACCTGACGACACCCGAAGATAAAGGCACTGCAAAAAAGGGACAAACTAGGACTGTCTAGCGCGGCGTGGCGGAAACCCTTCATTGACAAGAGAGAAGCTAAGCCACGACAGACCGAGAATCGCGGCAGCCGATACCGAGCAGCGAGAAAATAGAGTGGAGCCAGAGGAGTACGGGCGGGGCGAAGGCCTGAATGAGCTTGGGGGGGTGGAGTAATTATAGGACGGAGTTCGGGAGAAAAGAAAAGAAGGATAAGACGAAAGGCAAGAAAGACAACGAAGACGAAGCCAGGATAAGAGGGGCCGCGGGAGGGGGGGTGGCGACGAAAGACGAAGAAAGGTCAGCAACCAAGGAGGAAGGAGTAGAAACGAGGAGGGGGGGCGTGCGGGCGCGGGATGAAGTGCAGAAGAGCAGTAGCCCGGGGGTTCGTGGGGCCGGAGAGGACCGTGCCGAAGTAGAGGAAGCAGAGTTAACGACAGAACTGGGGGAGTAAAGTTGAGGAAAACAAGAAAGTAACGCCGACAGAAAATGAGGAAAGAGGAGGGCAGGGGGGGGCGGGGAGAGGGAGAAGAACCAGAAAAGTGGAGATCAGAGGGGGGGAGAGAAAGGAGAAAGGATGAAAGATGAGCGAGAAAGATGGGGAGAGACGGAGAGGGAGAAGGCGGGGAGGAGGGAAGCGGAGATAGGATGAGAAAAGAGAGAAAGTATGCGAGGCGATAAAGATGTAGGGGGTGGGCGGGGAGGGCAGGAAAAGTGAGAAAGATGAAGAGAAGGGGGGAGCACAGTGAGGAGGGGGGGAGAGAATAGAAGATTTGATGTGGGTGGGGCGTGGTCTGAGAATGAAATAGTGTGGGGGGGGTGGTAGAATTTAGGATGGAAAAGAAAGATTGAGGGGGGGGGGGGGAGAAAGTAGAAAGATGATGGGGGTGTGGATCGTTGGGAGAAATGATGATAGGGGGTTTGGTGGGATGTAAGAGGGACGGCCGGGGCGGTAGCCCCGGTCGCCACGAACTAGGGTAGAAAGAGTCGAGTGGGGGGCGCGGCCCCACGGATGACCAGAACAAGCAACACCGTACAAGCAGAAAGACGGAGGGGGCCGGGCTTGTTGGGACCCCGGAGAATATCGAGGAAGGGGTTCTGGGAGGCTGCGGAGCATGGGGGCGGAGAAAGTAAGCAGAAAGACGGACGGAGCGATGGCGGTGCCCCAGGAGCACCCCTAAGGCCCGGATGGCCGCGCAGAAAGAGAATCGCGATTCGGGCGGGGGCCGTGACGTAGAGATAGAACCTAGCAGGCCACGGAGCTACCCAGGGGGCAGGGTCTGGAGTAGCAACTGCCCGCAGCATACGAAACCCGCAGAACCAGATGAAAGGGGGGGCAGGGCTGCTGCGGGAGAAGATGGGAGAAACGGAATAGTAGGGCGCGTGCGGCCGGGTCCGGGGGAGAAGAGAGCAGCAAAAGCGGAGTGAGAAGAGGAATGGGTGGAGACGGGAGCACCAAGAACAGACAGCGCGGGCAGAGAAATGGGACAAGAGAGGACGGGCGGCACGCCTCGGGGCGGTGGCCCGGTGGGGTCCGTGAGAAAAGGCAGACATGAGAAAGAACCTGACGCTCGGCGACGAGCCTCGGGAGGAAGACGGGCGTGGGGGCGGGGGGTGGGAAGAATACGATGAGTGGGGGGCGGTGGAGAACAGAATGGAAAGGGCGCGTGGAGCAGCGTGAGAAGAGAGGAGGGGGGGGGGGGGAGATGAGGTGGAAATGGAGGAAAGATGGGATGGGGGGGGAGTGGATGATAGAGGGCGGAGAAGAAAGATGAGGGTGGCGGGGAGAAAGGGAGAATAAGATCGATGGGCCGGGGGGAGAGAAAGATGATGGGGGGGTGAGGATGATGGGAACGAAAGGTGGGGTGAGAAGAGGAAGAGGTCGAGGGATGCGAGCGCTGAGAGGGGGGAGAAGAAAGGTTTGTTGGTGCGCCTTGAAGGGGGAGAGAATTGGAGGTGTGGGGGAACACAGATACGTGGTATACAGAGGGGGTAGGAGATCATGAGCAGAGATACGTGGTATACAGAGGGGGTAGGGGACCATGACGTGGTGTACAGAGGGGGTAGAGGACCATGAGCAGAGATACGTGGTGCACAGAGGGGGTAAGAGGCCTACTCAGATAATTGGGTTACTTGTCCTGAAAGTATTTCAAGATCAGACAGGAAAAATGTACGTTGCACCCAGGATAGCCAACTTAGCCCAATTAAAATGGGAGCCATTGTAGTTACATGAAACAAAACAGCATATTGAGTTGTAAAGAATGTCAAGTTTGCAGAGGACAATTTGGGGTTCTGTCCCTTATACTATATCCCCATAACTAATAACTGTCTTTGTGACCATCAGGCTCAGGCAGGGTTTATTTGGAGAAAGTACACTCAGTTTTGTGTACATATATACCCAATTAACCGATCAGCCGCCTCAGCTCCCCGGACTTCTTTATATATGTTGAGAAAGTTGCCCTGGAGCGCCGAAACGCGTAAGGGAGCGCTGTTACGCTGTACGCAGTGACATCACGCCAGGACGTCGCCGCGCATGCGCACGGATACACTATCGAGTGCGGGACATTTTGCGACTACCAGCAACAGCACATCAGTTTCTACTGGACTTTTGTGACGACATCATATGCCCCGGGGTTCATCCACGTGCTGCTGTCTGCCTACACCACTGACTGTGATTCAGGTTGTGGATTTCGGACGCAGAATTACCAGCTGGGCGGTGATTATGTTCACAATCGCTTGTTTTAATCTATCCATGTGAGTGCAATTCTTCCCCCTTCCCCTTCCATCATTAAATGTACTTTTTTACGCGATGGGGCGTGCGCGCTCTCTTCTTTTCTTCCTCTAGGTGCTAACTGGATGTGGTTCATCCCTTTGAGAGCTGCCGAAGATCCCCACAGTTCTACCCATCATCACATTAATCATTTACCATCTGAAGGACTGGGCTCTATACATTATATTTGTATATATTTTTATATATACATTTTTTTTCCTTGTTTGCACATACACCTCATTGTTCGTGTATTTATTCACTGTTTGCATATATTCCCAATCAGGGTCATAATTTAAATTATTACACAATTTTTTTGTTATCACTTTGGCGCTACTATATATGTTCTTTTATATATATATATATATATTTATTTTTTTAATTGTTTTTCATTTTTCGCTCTATATAATATCACCTCTTTCGGCGTTCTTGTTCTATTTAATACAATTTTATTATTTTTCTTTTTAACATGGTTTGGAATGCCTTGTTCTGCTTAGCCTAGCAAGCAGTATATGGACCAGAGGCTCGGCTCAGCCGACTTTTGGGGATATTTATACCCTACTACCTGTATTGTCCTTTTATGTTTTACTTTAGGGCACTTAATAAGGACTACTGTGACCTCTTAATGTGTTGCTATGTAATGATCTTGGAAAGAGGCCACTCTCACCCAACAAGCTCAGGAACACGCCAAAAAATGTCAGGTACTGACGCACACTGGGGACCGGGGAAGGGTGACTGACAAAGGTTGTACAGAAGTGGGGGGCTGTGGGGGCCTCCCAGTACAATCCATCACCACCAACCAGACTGTCGCAGGGATCCCAAGGAGGTGATTGAGGGGGGCTGTAGCAAAGTGGGGGCCAGAGAGCTTTCTATTACAGCTCCTTGCCAGAGGGGGCCTCAAGGGTGTAAGTAAGCGGGGTTGTACCGAAGTGGGAGGGCAGCGATAGTTTCTCATTACAGTCCATTATCACAGGAGACTCCAGTGGGGTGTCCAGGGGGGATTGTGCCAAAGTGGGGGGCAGAGAGTTTGCAATTACATATTGGGTAACCATCTTTCCAAGATCATTACCTAGCAACATGTTAGCAGGAACATTATCAGTTATTCTTACCTCCCGCACACCCTGCCCAATTCAAGTATACCTTTGCCACCGGCAAAACGTGACGGCCCCTTCCCGCTACCCCCATATGCAGAGCCCTTCCAGGAATGATTCGCCAAGGTCGCACTAGTCCTGGTCTATCAGTCCTTGGGTGAGTGTCCGAATATGTAAGTACTCTCTCCAGAGGGTGTAAAAGTTCATTCGGAGCCCAAGCATCACTTAAATTAAATGTTTTAATATATATACAAATACAGTGCTTAAATTACAGAAAAAACAGTTTCTCAAAATAACAGGATAAAACAAAAGCAGAAAACCCTATAACATTACTGTACGTTACCAGATATCAGGATTTTCCCTCAGAGAGGTCAACGGCAAAGAACTGAGAAATCACATATTTGGTTCAAATACACCTTTGTTGAAATCTGCTTTTCATAAACCCTTGCTAAGCTTTAAGTACATTTTTCCCCATGGAAAACAGCATACGCCCACCCTCTTTGTAAATCAGCTGTTAGATTGACAGTTTTACGACAAAGTAAAAAAACGCTATAAAAATTATGTTTAAACTTCTCAATATCTAAACGCCCTAATAACTTTCCTTAACTAATACTTACACACGCGCGAGTCACAACAATACATTCAGGCGCTCGTGGCGAAAGTGACTAAGCATGGCCGTCTTACCCCTAAACCTGAGCGACAAATGAATATCTGTCCCCCAATACCTGCTAAACCTGACGTGTCTGTAATCATTATATGCCACTCGGGACCATGGATATATACATGTAATTCTTAATATATTCCGCAGATGACGTCACGTGATATTCTCATTTTTAATCAAGTCCTTCAATGAGGGCATAACCTGTTGGTCACCCCTCTCTGGAATGTACCAGTGATTATTCACAAACTGAGTTTGCTTTGAGGCTGGTAGAGTCAGCTCTGCTTAACGTTTATGACCCTCTAACCAACACGTGTCACTTCTAGTGGGCCACCCAGGATAGGCCCCCCCAATTAAGTTCTGTTTGAAGCGCAGCACCCACCCATGACAAACCTGGACCTGTCATAAACCCAATGCACTGTATTTTCAAACCCAAGTTGTACCTTTTTAACCTCTGAAGCACCAGATGGATTAAAATACATAATATCTAATGATATTATCTTGACACTGCCCATTTATCTTCCACATTTGTCATGGAACAAGTAAGCCCATTTCTGCTCTCTCTGATCCCCCCCCCCCCCCCCCCTCTTTGCAGCTTCTGCTTGTCCGCTTCTTAAGTTCAGCTGCATGTATTTGTTCCCCACACACACAGTGCCTGTGTGATGTATCAATATGTTGCCCTTTCTGCCTCTGAGCATGTAACCAGTGAGTTGCTACAGCAACCTCTGAGATTCTTCTCAGAATGGGCTATTCCACCCTCCCCTCTGTCTTTGTTCCCAGATAGTCGGTTCCAAGACTATTCCCTTTACCCATATTGCTCCTCACTTCCTTTTCCACTTTGGAGACCGTGAGTACAGTACCCATCGCTGTTCCAACCCCATGGCAAGGCCAATTCTTTTCACCTGCCCTTAATTACGAAGCACCTATAGAGAAGCACTCTCACAACACCATTACATCCACAAGTGCCTTTATATTCTGCTCCTTTCCTAATAAAGTGAAGAAAATATAACAGGACTTGGTGTTCTTTGGAAAGGGGGCTGAGTTGAAGCTATCTGGGTTCATTCATACCCTAGACATGACCCTGGGTCCAGAATAACATTTTTCCCTGAAAAAACATCATCCCAATTTATACTTGGTAGATTAGTCCTCAGTTTATTAAAATCTGCCTTTCTAAAGTTTAAAGTCTTTGTTGAACCCAAGTAATATGTTTTTTTCATAATTTATTTCCAATGAGACCATGTTATGATCACTGTTACCCAAATGTTCCCGGACTTTAATATTTGTTTTTACTTCTACATTATTTGATATTACTAAATCTAGCATTGTGGCTTTAATATCACCACCAATATCTGTAGAGAATTTTGAGGAATTGTGTAAATTAGGCCACCAGATGGTGACAAATCCTTACTATACACAGTGCTGTGATATACTGTGACATACTATATACAGTGCTGTCATATACTGTGGTATACTATACAATGCTGTGATATACTGCGACATACTATATATAGTGTTGATACTGCGACATACTATATACAGTGCTGTGATATACTGCCACATACGACATAGTGCTGTGATATACTGCGACAGATATACATCCTGGGTACGCATACACATATGTAAACACTTTATGGGACTAAGTTGATAGAATCACTGTGTTGCTTGTATAAGGACCAGGTAAACTGCCGGCAATCAGCCATTTCTGGATAACTCCAGAGATCAGTGTGATGGATTATGGGAGTAGAATAATGTACGTTGTATTTCAGATAGTGTTTAATATACAATGTGTATATTTTAATGTGTGCTGTGAACTGGGTGTTTGTCTCAGAGTTGGCACACATGGGACTGGGTGTGTGTTGGGGCAGTGGATATTCACAGTTGAGTGCAAATAGCCGCACGGCTATTCGCACTCAGGAAATAAAATGGGGAAAAAATAAACATCCCAGCCAGGAATCGAACCCTGCTCCACTCTGTTAATGGCCTGGAGCATTACCATTGAGCTATAAGACTTTCGGATGCTTTTGTAGCGAATAAAGGCTTAGAAGCCTATTGACATTACAGTGTTCATAGCAGCTCGGTTATTCGCACTCAGTTAAGTTGAGTGCAAATAGCCGCACGGCTATTAGCACTCAGTAGGAAATAAAATGGAAAAAAAAGACAGAACACTCCCCTATTGACATTCTATATCCCCCTGTATCTGTAATCAGCGCGGCTTTAGGCTGATTCCCCAGTCAGCACTGTGGCACGCGCCCGGCGCGGGGGGCGGCGCATGCACAGCGCTAGACTGCGAGGAGAGAGAACGTTTGCGACGGGAGGGGGCGTGGCGGTAGGTTTGCGGGGGCGTGGCCATGATGTCCCGCGGCTGGTTCGCCCTCATTGGTTGAACCACCGGCGGGGGCGTGGCCACGCCTCCGTCGCAAATGCCAATCTCAAACTCCACTGCCTGCCTGAAAACCTGTCGCGCACCGCTGGGGAAAAGTGCGTGACAAGGTAGGGACTGGGACCGGAGGAACTGGGTGGGCGGGGCTTGATCGCACAGACGTGCGCTGTAGTAGTTAGTGGGACCGCAGCCTTAGGAGTCGCTTCCGCATGCGTGCGGAGGCGTGTGGAAATGCAGGCGACAGGCAAGTTTAAATATAAGCGCTGAGGGGAGCGGAGGAGCGGTCACGTGACAGCAAACATCCAATGGGGATGAGGGACTAGCCCCGCCTCCCGCCCCACCTTCGCCCCGCACCCAAAGTGCGCTCACTGCCTCACCTGTCAGGCCACAAAAAAGCACCAGCTTCTGCAGGCGAGTCAGAGCAGGAGCGCGGCCCGAGGCACCATGCCCGAGTCCTTGGGCACCCGTGCTGAGGCGCGCTGCTGCTCGGCACTGAGCCCCTGCAGCCGCAATGAGAGCGGCTTTAGCAGGGGCTCGTGCACGCTTCCGCACGCCTGCGGAAGCGTCTTAAGAAATCTTTATTTTCTTAGCTTACCGGTGCGCAGGGCCGGTCACATGAGCGGTTCGCCCAATGAGGGCGAACCAGCTCCGTGACGTCACTGGCCCCCCCCCCCCCCCCCCAGACACGCCCACGGACGGCGCGCGCTCTAAGGCCAGGGAAAGCACCGCTTTTGGGTCTCTGCCGAAATTATTGATTTAAAAATCTTTACAGCAGATAAGAGCATAGCTCTATTGTTTCACTGCTTCATTCCAAACGTTGCAATATCAGCCTCTAATCTATCCTATGTACCTCTGACTTGATACACCCAGTTAAAGAGGTGTTAGCCTTGCTTTTAGCAGGGCTGTCCAATAACAGTATACGCTCTCTCAAACCACAAACGGAATGTCTGCCCTATTTTAGCCTCTATGTGCCCCTGATCCCAATAAGGTAATAATATCACCTGGGAAATCAGCACACTGTGGGACTGTCCACCGCTACTATGGGTCTCTGCAGGAATCATTGATTTTAAGACACTACTCACAGCACACGAGTGCGGAGCTTCACTGTTTCATTGCTTCACTGCGAAGGGGCAGGGCTGCCTAACAACGCTATATAGTCCTTTTAAAAAAACGAACAGAACGTCTGCCCTATGCTACCCTCGCTGTACCCCTGACTCTAATACACTGACAATATCATCTGGGAACTCAGCGTACTGCGGGACTGTCTCCTGCCACTGTCTTACCCAACTGTGATATAGCCCATCTACACACCCACCCCGCCTTCAGCAGGGGCTCCATGTGTATTCCCTGAAGAGACATAATCCAGTCGCAAAGTACCAAACTATTACAACGTGTGGGTAAATACAAAACTGTATATGATGGTGAAACACTTTAGCCACTAAAACTTGCCCACATAGTAAAGACACTGGCTAACAGTATCGGTACACAGGGTCTACCAGGGCTTACATCAAAGGGCGTGAGGAAAGGCACGGCAACTGTTGCTACAACAACATAACAATGACTGCACTCATAATAAACCACCAGGTTTGCTGATTAAACGCAGTAATACATATTGAACTAGATGCAGACACTGCAGGATTCACAAACTCACCTAGAATTGTGCCCGATATAATAGCGCAAACTCTATACTCCCCGACATCCAAGTATCTGTACACGGGGTCTACGGGACAAAAATCAAGGGGCGCGAGGGGTGACACGGCAAATGTTGCCATAACTGGTATAATAACAACTGCCCCCGCAATAAACTCCCGGAGTTTGAGACTGAGTGTAGCAATACACACCGAAGTGAACGCAGACACCTTAGGATTAACTAACAAACCTAGATTCTAGCTCTAAACTACAGCGCTTCTATGTGTCCAGCGGTAATACACTGAGAAACATTTCCATAGGTATAGTGGACATTAACCCCATCACTGCTGAGACACAATAATCGTGACCAGAATCAGGTAGCTATATACCATCAGTGCATATCTGTATCTGCACTAGGGTGATACTTACCCAGCCAGTCACATTGGATAGTCAAGAATCCTCCATACACTGTTGGTATATGCACGGCGGATTCCAACCGTGCACTCACTCATGGGACCACATACTGTCAGTGGAAACATTAGAGCACAGAGGCATATAGCAATGAAGATCGAGGCATATAGCAATGAAGATCTAGGCATAGGGTGTGAAACATTTCAGCACCTTCTATCACCTGAGATCAGACTCCAAAAGACTATTCATGGTCCCAAGACTCAACAAAGTATCCGGACGTTCCTCCTTCTCCTTCCGTGCACCCCAAAACTGGAACAACCTACCAGAGACTCTCATATCCACCACCAGCTTAAGTTCTTTCAAATCTAAGGCTGTCTCACACTTTAATCTGGTCTGTAACTGTTTCATACGCTCATAATATATATTTTCTTTAACTGTGCATGCAATGTCTTGTATATAATGTATACCTTGTTCATTTATGTAACTGTACTTGTAACCATGTATTATTTTGTTTTACTCTGTGCCCAGGACATACTTGAAAACGAGAGGTAACTCTCAATGTATTACTTCCTGGTAAAATATTTTATAAATAAATAAATAAATAAGCACCACTAGGTGTCACACTTGAGTGATCTACATCCACTTTAGGACACATACTGGTATACCTTAGATATATGCTAAACATCCAAGACATTACAGTGAATCAATACAAGCTACATATACTGTATATCTACATCTGCTGATGGGCCCAGAGTAGTTCCTCTGGACCTACCGTTGTGACACAATTAGTGTCTTTTAACATAGTAAATACTAGTTCTTTAATATTTGCTATTTTTATTACACCATCACTAATTTGATTAATACATTTTTTTGTTAAACACAATTATTTATTTCCCCTGACCACATTTATTCTATAAAGGTCTGCGGTGCGCCTACAAAGGGATTCTTTCTGTGTACCTCTTTAGATACACTCGTCATCAGTTCATGATCCACTCCCTAGGCAGCACGCCTCACCCAACAAGGGGTTTGAGCGAGGTTCCTATCTATAGCTATCTGTGTCCCACTAACTACTTCAGCGCACGTCTGTGCGACCAAGCCCCGCCTCCCCAGTTCCTCCGGTCCCAGTTCCTACCTTGTCGCGCACTTTTCCCCAGCGGTGCGCGACAGGTTTTCAGGCAGGCAGGGGAGTTTGAGATTGGCATTTGCGACGGAGGCGTGGCCACGCCCCCGCCGGCGGTTCAGCCAATGAGGGCGAACCAGCCGCGGGACGTCATGGCCACGCCCCCGCAAACCTACCGCCATGCCCCCTCCCGTCGCAAACGTTCTCTCCTTGCAGATCGCGGTCTAGCGCTGTGCATGCGCCGCCCCCCCCGCCGGGCGCGTGCCACAATGCTGACTGGGGACTCAGCCTAAAGCCGCGCTGATTACAGATGCAGGGGGTATAGAATGTCAATAGCGGAGTGTTCTGTCTTTTTTTTTCCATTTGATTTCCTACTGAGTGCTAATAGCCGTGCGGCTATTTGCACTCAACTGTGAATATCCACTGCCGTGTGTTGGGGCTGGCACTCATGGGACTGGGTATGTGTTGTGCTGGCACACATGGGACTGGCTGTGTGTTGGTGCTGGCACTCATGGGACTGGCTGTGTGTTGGTGCTGGCACTCATGGGACTGGCTGTGTGCTGGGGCTGGCACTCATGGGACTGGCTGTGTGTTGGTGCTGGCACACATGGGACAGGCTGTGTGTTGGTGCTGGCACACATGGGACTGGCTGTGTGTTGGGGCTGGCACTCATGGGACTGGCTGTGTGTTGGTGCTGGCACACATGGGACTGGCTGTGTGTTGGTGCTGGCACACATCGGACAGGCTGTGTGTTGGTGCTGGCACACATGGGACTGGCTGTGTGTTGGTGCTGGCACACATGGGACTGGCTGTGTGTTGGTGCTGGCACACATCGGACAGGCTGTGTGTTGGTGCTGGCACACATCGGACAGCGTGTGTGTTGGTGGGACAGTTTTGATAATTATCTACCATATTGGCCAGAATATAGTGCTATGTTTTTTCCCTAAAAATGCCCTCCCGAAAACTGTCCTCGTATTATATGCGCAGCCTAACACCTTGTATTTCTCATGTAGAACACCTTCAAAACCTTAGGGTCGTATTATGTGCGAGGCCGTACTATATTCGGGGCAATACGGTATTTGAATAATATAGAAGACGTCTACCTTAAAAAGTATGCAATTTAAAGACCATCGCGTCCTAGCAATGCTGCTCATCTGGTTTGGAACAGGTCTGATGTGAAAAAGCGAAGCTAGTCAGGGAACATGGCAAAAATAAGGTTTATTAGACGTTCCTCCATAAGCGAGTATTCAGGGCCCGTGCAATGCCTTTAATGTAATACCACAATCAGGGCCTGGGCCCATCCAATAATTTGGGTCAGTCTCGGCACACAGATACGTAGTGTGCGCGATACATCAATGTCTAACTCATCACTGATATGTGGTCAATCTGATCTATGGAATGTTCTTTAGAGCAGAATAACCAAACTTATCATCATAGTTTTCTGATTTTAATTTGATATTCATGTTAATTTAAAATGGCCCAAAGCCTGCAGTACAGCGTCTGCACACCAGCCTGCTGCTTACTCTCCCTTTCTCTGCTACACCAGAGCAGTTTGCTATACAGACTATCATGTCCTTGGATAGGAGAACTGAAGATTCTGGGGGTTTTATACGTTGCCAGGGGTGCACGACCAGCAAAGTCCAGGGGGAAGGGGGGTGATCCGTGTATAACATGAATCACAAAAGTGTTTGCACTCACAGGGTCTTATAATGAAGAAAAATATTAATTTAGAAGATTTGAATTAAAAGGTTGATGTTTCAGTCCCCTCTTGGACCTTTGTGAATGACACTTGTGTGATTCATTCTATACATACTACAAAGGGTCTTATCTTCGTCTTCTTAGAGACGGTTCTGTGAAGTTTACTAAGTGAGAGGGGCATTCAGTGTATATAGAGTCACCCCCTGAGTGAGAGGGGCATTCAGTGTATATAGAGTACCCCCTGAGTGGAGGGCATCCAGTGATATATAGAGTTACCCCCTAAGTGAGAGGGGCATTCAGTGTAATTAGAGTCACCCCTAGTGAGAGGGGCATCAGGTATATAGAGTACACCCCGATGAGAGGGGCATCCAGAGTCACCACCGAACGAGAGGGGCCTCAGTGGTATTATAGAGTTACCCCTGAGGAGAGGGGCATCAGGTGTATGTAGGAGTCACCCCGAACATGAGAGGGGCATTCAGTGTATATAGAGTCACCCCTGAGTGAGAGGGGCATCCAGTGGTATATAGAGTTAGCCCTCGAAACTGAGAGGGGCATCCAGTGTATATGAGTACCCCCGAACTGAGAGGGGCATCGGTTTGTATATAAGTTACCCCCTAAGTGAGAGGGGCATTCAGTGTATATAGAGTACCCCCTAAGGAGAGGGGCATTCAGTTGGTATATAGAGTCACCCCCTAAGTAGGAGAGGGGCAATCGGTGAATAGAGTCACCCCCTAAGTGAGAGGGGCATTCAGTGTATATAGAGTCACCCCTGAGTGAGGGAGGGGATCCAGTGTATATGACTACCCCTGAGGAGAGGGGCATTCAGGATATAGAGTCACCACCGACTGAGAGGGGATTCGGTTGTATATAGAGTTACCCCCTAGTGAGAGGGGCACTTTAGGAACTAAGTGAGCGGGGTCATTCGGTGTATATAGAGTTACCCCCAAGTGAGAGGGGCATTCAGTGTAATAGAGTTCCACCCCTAAGTGAGAGGGGCATTCAAGTGTATATAGAGTTACCCCTGAACTGAGGGGCATTCAGTGTAGTATAGGAGTCACCTGGAGTGAGAGGGGCATTCAGTGTATAAGAGTCACCCCTGAGTGAGAGGGGCATTCAGTGTATATAGAGTCACCCCCTGAGTGAGAGAGCATTCAGTAGTGTATAGAGTCACCCTGAGTGAGAGGGGCATTCAGTGTACTATAGAGTCACCCCCTGAGTGAAGAGGGGCATTCAGTGTATATAGAGTCATCCCCTGAGTGAGAGGGGATTTCAGTGTATATAGAGTTACCCCCTAAGTGAGAGGGGCACCAGGTATATAGAGTTACCCCCTAAGGAGAGGGGCATCAGTGCTATCATAGAGTCATCCCCTGAGTGAGAGGGCACCAGTGTATATAGAGTACACCACCTGAGAGAGAGGGGCTTTCATTGTATATAGAGTTAACCCTAAGTGAGAGGGGCAGTCAGTGTATATAGAGTTACCCCTAAGTGAGAGGGGCATCCAGTGTATATAGAGTATACCCTCTAAGTGAGAGGGCATCAGTGTATATGAGAAGTCACCCCCTGAGTAGAGGCCGGTGGCACCAGTTATGTGATTATAGAGTCATCCCTCTGATGTGAGAGGGGGAATCCAGTGTATATAGAGTCACCCCCTGAGTGGAGAGGGGCATTCAGTGTATATAGAGTCACCGCATGAGTGAGAGGGGAATTCAGTGTATTATAGAGTCACCTGAGTGAGAGGGGCATTCAGTTGTATACAGAGTCATCCCTGAGTGAGAGGGGCATTCAGTGTATATAGAGTCACCCCCTGAGTGAGAGGGGCATTCGTGTATATAGGTGCCACCCTGAGTGAGAGGGGCAATCAGTGATATAGAGTCACCCCCGAGTGAGAGGGGCATTCAGTGTATATAGAGTTCACCCCTAAGTGAGAGGGGCATTAGTGTTATAGAGTCACCCCCTGAGTGAGAGGGGCAATCAGGTAAAGATCCCCCTGAGTGAGAGGGGATATCAGTGCCCCCTGAGTGAGAGGGGCAATCAGTGTATATAGAGTCCCCCCCTGAGTGAGAGGGGAGCATTCAGTGTATATAGAGTACCCCTAAGTGGAGGGGCATTCGTGTATATAGATCACCCCTGAGTGAGAGGGGCATTCAGTGTATATAGAGTACCCCCGAGTGAGAGGGGCATTCGTGTATATAGAGTCACCCCTGAGTGAGAGGGGCATTCAGTGTATATAGAGTCACCCCCTTAAGTGAGAGAGGCATTCGTGTATATAGAGTTCACCTGATGAGAGGGATACGATGTATATAGAGTACCCCGAGAGTGAGAGGGGCATTCAGTGTATATAGAGTCACCCCCTGAGTGAGAGGGGCATTCAGTGTATATAGAGTTACCCCCTGAGTGAGAGGGGCAATCAGTGTATATAGAGTTACCCCCTAAGTGAGAGGGGCATTCAGTGTTTAGGACACCGTTTAAAAACATCAGTGATCAGTGAGGGAAATTAGCCTTACTTGCAGTATGGGGAAGAGATCTTTTAGGGAATAAAACACGCAGGATAAACGAGTCTCTATTTGAAGCGTGAACAATTAGATCCTTTTCCCCAAAAGCAGATGGTATGTTCAGATACCAAAAGGGTGGAGACATTTGCATGTGTATGCTCGGAATCTCACTTCCTGGAACCTTTATCTGCCTGTTCTGCATGTTATCATCTCCTCCAGCAATTGTAAGATGTAAATAGGTGCACACGCGTCTTTTAACATGCGCTACTTTGCATGTGACGGTAAAGCCGCAGTCCCATTACAGTACTAGAGATCACCATTATTTTTTGTGCTGCCACCTTTTAACGGGATTTTTTGCTTTTCTGTTGCAGCATAGAAAATTGTGACTGTACTATTTCTGGTACAGAAAAAAAAAGATGGCTGCCATTTACACGCATGCGCAATAAGAATGTAGGCAATGTTGATTATTGAACTTTAATGTGAAAAATTGTATTTACTTGGTATTTTGTCCCTGTAAAAATGACTGTGTTGGGAAAACATGACGTAAATTGAAAGTTACAATAATGGCACATGCCAAAGATATCACACATGGGAGTATGTTGTAAACAGTAGAAAGACACTTTAAAAAGCTCCATAGTGGAAGTATTGAGGGATTCCAGATTAAGCGATTTCTATACCAAGACAAATTTCCCTAGCCAATTCCAATTTCTGGGTTTCGTCCCAAACACTCCACCGTAACTACCCTGCTAAAAGTTTGCAATGAAATCCAGTGTGGAATGGAACGGGGACAACTCACTGGTGCAGTATTCCTAGATTTTGCAAAGGCTTTTGACACAGTTGATCATGCTATCCTGCTTAACAAACTCCAGGGCTCTGGAATAGGGAAGCATGCTTTAAACTGGTTTCAGTCCTACCTATCAGGAAGATCCCAACATGTGTCCATCTCAGGCTCTAACTCCAACCCCCTGGATATCACCTGTGGTGTCCCGCAAGGCTCTGTTCTGGGCCCCCTACTCTTCTCAGTGTTCATTAATGATCTTCCCACAGCTTGTAAGGAAGCCTCAATACACATGTATGCAGATGACACAATCCTATATGCACACAGCCATAGCCTCTCTGACCTTCAACACATACTTCAGTCTGACTTTTTGAGACTCGAAAATTGGATTTCCCAAAACAAACTGTTTTTAAACACTGACAAGACTGTAACAATGGTATTTGGGACCAAGACTAAATTTGTAAAGCTTCCAGTGACTGAGCTCCTGATTAGAACCAACGCTAACACCACCCTAACACCTGTCACTAGTTTTAAATACCTGGGCTTATGGTTTGACTCCCACTTAACATTCGGGATGCACATTGATACCCTGACAACCAAGACCTATGCCAAACTAGGGGTACTTTACAGGAACAAATCCTCCCTAAGTCTCCTGGTCAGAAAGCGTATCGCACAGCAGATGCTAATGCTAATTATTGACTATGGAGACATAGTATATGGCTCGGCACCTCAAACCCACCTTAGCAAACTTGACACCCTCTACAATTCAATTTGTCGTTTTGTTCTCCAATGCAACTACAACACACATCACTGCGAAATGCTCAAAGAACTAGATTGGTCAACACTAGAGTCTAGGCGCAAAGTTCACCTTTCCTGTCTTGCCTTTAAATTCTTCATGGGCAAGCTACCCAGCTACCTGAACAAGCTCCTCACCCCTACCACTTGCAGCACTTATCACCTGAGATCAGACTCCAAAAGACTGTTCATGGTCCCAAGGCTCAACAAAGTATCCGGACGTTCATCCTTCTCCTACCGTGCACCTTAAAACTGGAACAACCTACCAGAGACTCTCACATCCACCACCAGTTTAAGTTCTTTCAAATCTAAGGCTGTCTCACATTTTAACCTGGTCTGTAACTGTTTCATACGCTCATAATATATATTTTCTTTAACTGTACACGCAATGTTTTGTATATAATGTATACCCTGTTCATTTATGTAACTGTACTTGTAACCATGTATTATTTGTTTTACTCTGTGCCCAGGACATACTTGAAAACGAGAGGTAACTCTCAATGTATTACTTCCTGGTAAAATATTTTATAAATAAATAAATAAATTGGTATTGTAGTCCCCTTGAGCGCTACTAGTTCTGCAAAGGGATGATTGTTTTAAAGGGTTAACTGTGTGGGCTCACTCAGGTTACGCCCCTTCCCATCATGTGATATATGATGTCAATGTAAGGTAAGATAGAAGCAGGTTCTTTAACGTTCTGACTGGGGTCCTCACTGTGAGTCCTGTAAATAGGTTTGTATGTTTAGTAATGTATATATTAAGATGCGTCTTGTCACCGTTTGTTGTTTTCAGTTAGTAACGTGCCCCTCTAAGATAGTGTCTGTTAGGGAATGGGGATCTTAAGTTGTGGGAGAGGGCGTCAGATTCAATCTCAACCACCCCAGTGTACAACTGCGTTGCCCCACAGGCGGACAGCCTTTGGCGCAGCCGAAGGGCAGCCATTCGCTGATGTTTGGTGATGTTAAAGTAGCTCTATTTCAATCTGAAACACATCATCCCTTTATCCCCTGTACCCAATTTTCCAACTCTCTCTGTCCATGAAATGTCTGTGAATTGATTGACTGTATAACCCTGTTCTTTTACATAGTTACATAGTTACATAGTTACATAGTAGATGAGGTTGAAAAAAGACGTAGGTCCATCAAGTTCAACCTATGCTAAATTTAGACAACAGATACTTTATCCTATATCTATACTTACTTATTGATCCAGAGGAAGGCAAACAAAAAACCCCATTAAGGGGAAAAATAAATTCCTTCCTGAATCCAAGAATTGGCAATCGGATTAATTCCTGGATCAACATCCTTCCCATGTATACTTATTTGGTATAGCCCTGTATACCTTTTCCATCTAAAAAGATGTCCAACCTTTTTTTGAACAAATCTATTGTATCTGCCATCACAGTCTCCATGGGTAATGAATTCCACATTTTAACTGCCCTTACTGTAAAGAACCCTTTCCTTAGTTGCTGGTGAAATTTCCTTTCCTCCAACCTTAAGGGATGGCCCCGAGTCCTTTGTACTGCCCGTGGGATGAATAGTTCTTTTGAAAGCTCCCTGTATTGTCCCTGAATATATTTGTATATAGTTATCATATCCCCTCTTAGTCGCCTCTTTTCTAATGTAAATAAATCTAATTTAGCTAGCCTCTCCTCATAAGTTAGAATGTCCATCCCCTTTATTAATTTGGTGGCTCTTCTCTGCACTCTCTCTAGTTCCATAATGTATTTTCTTAGGATTGGTGCCCAAAATTATACTCCATATTCAAGGTGTGGTCTTACTAATGCTTTGTAAAGGGGCATAATTATGTTTACTTCTCTTCCATCCATTGCCCGTTTGATGCAAGATAAGATCATGTTTGCCTTTGCAGCTACTGCATGACATTGGGCACTATTGCTAAGCCTGCTGTCTACAAGCACTCCTAAATCCTTCTCCGTCAAGGATTCCCCCAATATATCTCCATTTAATTTGTAAGTCGCCTTTTTATTCTTGCATCCCAAATGCATAACCTTACATTTATCTGTATTAAACCTCATCTGCCATTTACCTGCCCACGTTTCCAGTGTCTCCAAGTCCTTCTGAAGAGAAATTACATCCTGCTCTGATTCTATTACCTTACACAATTTAGTATCATCAGCAAAGATGGAGACTTTGCTCTCGATCCCAAACTCAAGGTTATTAATAAACAATTTAAAAAGCAGGGGTCCCAGTACCGATCCCTGAGGTACTCCACTCACGACTTTAGCCCAACCTGAAAAAGTTCTGTGAAGATTGAGATAATGTGTGTGGCTACAGTATCATCACCTCCATTTTGGCCTAACCGTATGCTTGTATGTATGCCAATTTGTTTCATTCGTGAATGAACTGTGAATGTTTGATTCTGCAGAGTATCGCTTCTGGATCTAACCCACCCTTGTGTAATTCCTACGAGTCATGTAATAAATTGAAATAGCATTCGTAAGCGATTTCTCCTGCATTAGATATTTCTGCTGACCGTAGAATTTCTTATCTAACAGCTACATTGCATAAAGGGCTGGACAGAGTAACTCCCTTATGTCACAAGGTTAAGAGGCCCACATTATGGTAAATTATCGATAAGAATATAGCGTATGCAGCATATTTAGGTATCAACCAATATGTATTTTTGCATGTCATCATATTATCATTTATCTCTAAGCCAGCCCCCTTAAGGGGTGTATTACTCATTTTGAAATGTATAAAAATGTGATCCAAGCAATATGTTTTCAGAGGCTTGAGTTCTTTCTGAATTCTTGTCTCCCAATTGTGCCTTGGTACAGATAAACTCATGTTGTTACTTTTTTGAACCCTTGACTCATTGATTTTATTTCTACGCTTTAACAGTTCCATTTATGACAACCCTCTGTTGTCTGTCCTTTAACCAGTTTTCAATCCAGGTGCATATATTATTACTGAGTCCAATTTTCTTTATTTTGTACACCAACCTCTTGTGTGAAACCGTATCAAAAGCCTTTGCAAAATCTAAGTAGACCACATCAACTGCATTACCCTTGTCTAAATTCCTACTTACCTCCTCAAAGAAACAAATAAGGTTAGTTTGGCAAGATCTATCCTTCATAAATCATGCTGACTATAACTAATAATTTTGTTTTCCATTAGGTGTTCCTGAATATTATCCCGTATTAAACCTTCAAGTAGTTTCCCTACTATTGAAGTCAGGCTTACAGGTCTGTAATTCCCCGGGTGTGATCTAGCTCCCTTTTTAAATATAGGATTTATACATATATACATTTAATGTAACCATGTATTTTTTATAACTCTGTGCCCAGGACATGCTTGAAAACGAGAGGTAACTCTCAATGTATTACTTCCTGGTAAAACATTTTTATAAATACAATAAAAAGTAAACAAAACTGCTATAGCAACACGCTTCCTCCATCACAAGGACTCTATCAGTCCTGCTCTGATTCTAAATACAGCATGTCACTTACTACACCCAGTAATATTTGTAATATTTACTAGCTCCCTATAACAATTACAGCTCCCTATAATCAATTACAGTTCCTGTAACTTTGACACTGTGTTATTTTACCTGAAGCACATTTCCTCTGTGCTTATCACATTTCCTTGAACGAGTACATATCTTGTTTTAACGTCAACATTCACTGTCATACAGTAGCTAGGGTTGCCAGGTGGCTTCTCCAAAAATACTGGGCATAATAGTGAAAGGTGCGACTCACTCGTGACACACACACGCTCAAGAGACACACACACACACACACATCTCTCCGCTCCATGCTGTTTCCTCCTCTCCTTGGCCACACCCTCAGGCTCCTGACACCTGCTCCTGATTGGCTGCATTACCCAGCAGCCAATCGAGATGGAGGAAACTGCTCAGCCCCCTAGCAACAGCTCTGCTCTCTCCCTGCTCTGGGAAATCCCGCAGCCCCCAGGCCGGTCAGATGACTATGTCCAGAGAGGTGCAGTAATACCGGACACATACATGTCCAGTATTACCTCATTTTTTACTGGACAAAGTGTCCAAATACAGGACAGTCTGGTTCAATACTGGACACCTGACAACCCTACATGTTAGGCTTCTTACTTTACTTACACACTCATCTTTAAACATAGCCACAGCGTCTTAGTAATATGTGCTAAAGGTTATCTAACAGATAAAAATAAAAATAATTTTACAGCTGTAACTAGTTCAGGCCCATAACTTAATTGCAGCTCAGATAACTGCTTAGGCCTATAACAATACTGTATTCCACACAATACTGTGAGAATTAAATTGGCCAGACGTTATCGTTTGTAACTGAAGTTTGACAATACGATGACAAAATGTACAAATTAATGGCGCTTCAAATTTCGTTTTTCCCGTGTTTCATTGTCCTGTTAGGTTTAATTGCTTATTATCCCACAATGCAGTATAAAATATATAGCGTTTTTTCTAGTTAATCTCTAATTACATTTTTAGGGCTTGGGAGAAAAGATAGTTTTTATCATTGAAAAGTGCCACCTAAACATCTCCTTATTTTACGGGCCACTAAATACGTAGCCTAGTTTGACTACATATAAGAAAAATAGGTCTTTTAAAAATGTACCTTAATGCTTTGTGTAACAGTTGATTAAAATACAGAATATCTGCGTGTTATTATACGGCTCTGCGTGTTATTATACGGCTCTGCGTGTTTTATTATATGGCTGTGCGTGTTATTATACTGCTCTGCATGTTATTACTGTATACGGCTCTGCATGTTATTTTACGGCTCTGCATGTTATTATACTGTTCTGTGTTATTATACGGTTCTACGTGTTATTATACGGCTCTGCATGTTTTATTATATGGCTGTGCGTGTTATTATACTGCTCTGCATGTTATTACTGTATACGGCTCTGCATGTTATTATACGACTCTTCATGTTATTATACTGTTCTGTGTTATTATACGGTTCTACGTGTTATTATACGGCTCTGCGTGTTATTATATGGCTCTGCGTGTTATACATAGCTCTGCATATTATTACACGTCTATGCGTGTTATTATACGATCCTGCGTGTTATTATACGGCCCTGCGTGTTATTACACGGCTCTGCGTGTTATACGGCCCAGTGTGTTATTATATAACTCTGCGTGTTATTACACGGCTATGCGTGTTATACGGTCCTGCGTGTTATACGGTCCTGCGTGTTATACGGCCCAGCGTGTTATTACACGGCTCTGCGTGTTATACGGCCCAGTGTGTTATTATACGGCTCTGCGTGTTATTACACGTCTCTGCTTGTTATCACACGGCCCAGTGTGTTATTATACGGCTCTGCGTGTTATTACACGTCTCTGCTTGTTATCACACGGCCCAGTGTGTTATTATACGGCTCTGCGTGTTATCACACGGCTCTGTCCCAGAGGGACCTGCAGGGACTTTAACATTTCTAAAACTATGGCTACCATGGCAAGCCCAAACGGATATCCTGGGGGTGCGTATACAGATGCAGCGCCTGTTATTCGAACATTTCACGCATTGTATACCTCGGAATACCCATGTCATGGCGCGGGATTTCTTCTAACCGTCCCGCCTTAATACACGTGTTGACTCGTTTTTATCGAGTGCAGAAAATGGCATTTTAGTGTTCTGGTTTTTAACCACCTGCAAATTGACACAGTATCACGGTACTGTACACATTACAATTCATTCCTTTCTGCCACCTGGCGGATACGTGACGAATTGCACCCAAAGAAATCAGAATCCATGAAATTCAAACAGATCAACCGCGGTAAACACAGGCGTGAATGCCGCGTGGAATTCAGCAGTGCACACGAAAACGGCTCCGTGCAATGTTCCAATAACGGCCGCTGCATCTGTAGCTACAATTTTGCTTTAATAGGACAAAATGCGTTCTCCCCTGACGGAGGTGAAGAAGATGCACGATACATGTTCTTAAATCAACATGTGAGGATGTCGGTCAGAGGTTAGGGAAGAGCCCACACAGGGAACAAGGCATATCTGAAGAAGATCTGGCTTGTTCTAGAACATACTATACATGTTTCCTCCCTCCCCTCCCCTCCCCCCTCCCCTAATTAGGTATTTATTTCATTTTATTTTTTATTTCATTTTTTTGCTTTCTTTCAAATTAAGATATTAAAAAGTATACGTAAATATTGTGATATGTAATGTTTATATTGTGATATTGTGACATGTAATGTTTATATTGTGATATTGTGACATGTAATGTTTATATGTTGTGCCAAAAATTCAATACAATTTTGAGTTTAAAAAAAAGAAAAGATCTGTAGAAAACCTTACAGGACAAGACAAGCGAAACTGCAGCGTTCAACGAAAACGGAAATGTGTGAACCAAAAACACAGCTTTATCACAGGTTATTTGATAAAAAAAAAAGGACTTTTAGAACAAGCTGTGATTTTCCCTGTTTGTAAAACAATTTGACATTTGAGCTGCAGGGGTCATTAAAACAGCAGCGTTCCTGCTGTCTCGTTATAGCAGAGACGACTTTCTTAAAAGTTACGCCTATATATTTTTATTTGTATATTTATTTATTTTTATTTGTATCTCCCAAATGCGCTTGTTCTGACTACACTTGTGAGCATACCAACCTAGGGGCTTTTTTATACTGTGATAATACATTTTTAAACACAGATTTGCGCTACGCGGAACACGCTTCTCTTCTCTCTTTTCATATATATACTGTATATATGTAACAATGGTCCCCTCCAATCCCCGCATCTCCGTTTCGCCCCCCTTACCTCCACTGCCGCGGGGGATGTTGCGGGTAGCGGTGGGCTCGCCGGCGGCGCCCTCTGCAGGGCGCCGCCATCTTTGAGGTGCGTGTGGAGGCGTGGTATACTCGCGCAGATAGGGGAGGTTGTAGGTGTAGGGCGTCTGTGGCCCCTGCACTAAGCCAGGTATCCCCCTAGGCCCCCAGCCAGGCCCCGACTCATCAAGTAAAGAGTGTGGCTGCTTTAGGGACAGGTCCTTAGGTAGGGACCCTGCCCCATTAGCTGTTTGATAGTTCAGGGACACAGCTGCAACGCCCTGATAATTGTGGTCTGGGACCAGACCCCCTTCAAGATACAGAGACTGTATTCACGGTGGGATCATCCAGCGGGACACCACCCCACGCGGAGGCGGACTCATCGCGGGATCAGCGGATCCACTCTGTCTTCTTTTTGGCGCCTCCGGGTGTGGACACACCCGGCAGGTATCATACACCAAGTGCACCAACCAGTACACCTCATCTAGCGGGCAGCGCTGTCTCACACATTGGGGCTGGGTGTGGGACTCTTGGGACACGGGGGTGGGTTACAGCCGTGCGAGGCGTGCAGGTAGTTGTACATCTTAGTCATTATAGAGCGGTTAAGATATATATGTGGCCAGTAAAGGTTATTGTTCTTTTACACTGTGTGTGTGACTATTGTTGTTGGGTCCTGTGAGGGGCTCCTCCCACTACGCTACGGTTGGGGGGGGGATTATGTGATCAGTGTGTGTGTGTTAGTGGGGGGGGGTACTATTATTTTGGGTATTAGTGCGGTGACCCACACACACAACACACACACACACACACACACCACACACACAACACACACACACCCCACACACACACACACACACACACACACAAACGATTAATTTGTAGTAAGTATAATGTAATACAATAAATAAACTGTTATGTCAAAAACGAATGCCTAAGGCATGTGAATGTGCTCACATTGATCTTTTTATTTGATACTAGCTGAGAGCCCCGCGTTGCCCGGGATTGTTTGTGGTGTGGGGTGTGGCATTTGGGGTGGGGAGTGTCCACGCGGCCCATGTGCGGTGGTAGTGCTGCTGTGGCTGTACTGATGGTGATTGATCGGTGTGCTGATTTGGAGGTTTGGTGCTGATGGGGGGTGCGATGTGGGTGGCGATGGGGGATGTGCAAAGGTGGCGATGTGTGGTTGCTGATGTGTTTATGTGGGGCTGGGAATGGTGGGGAGCCAGAATGCCAGTGTGCTGGGGGGCAGGGATACCGGTGTGCTGATGTGGTGGTGCGGGTGTGGTGTATACATGTTTGTGTGATACATTGTATGTGTGTGTGTGTATACATGTGTGTGTGTGTGTATGTGTAGTGTGTGTTGATATCCACGTGTGTGTGTATACACTATGTGTGTGTGTATACGTGGTTTGTGTATACACGTGTGTGTGTGTGTGGTATACACGTGTGTTGTGGGTATACACGGTGTGTAAAACGTGTGTGTATACATTGTGTGTATGTATATATTGTGTGTGGTATAACGTGTGTGTGTATACACGTGTGTGTATACACGGTAACTGTTTGTGTGTGTGTATACATGTTTGTGTGTATACATTGTATGTGTGTGGTGTGTAAGTGTGTGTGTGTGTGTGTGTGTGTGTGTGTATACATGTTGTGTGTGTGTGGTATACATGTGTATGTGTGTATACATGTGTTTGTGTGTGTATCATGTGTGTGTATATACATTGTGTGTGTTATACATGTGTGTGTAACACATTGTGTGTGTACACATGTGTGTGTGTGTACACAGTGTGTGTATACACACGTGTGTGTGTATCACATGTGTGTGTGTTACACATGTGTGGTGTTATACACATGTGTGTGTGTTTATACATGTGTGTGTGTGTATACTGTGTGTGTGTGTATACATGTGTGTGTGTAACATGTGTGTGTGTCTACATGTGTGTATACGTGTGTGTGTATACATTTGTGTATGTATACCTGTGTGTTACTTGTGTTAGTGTATACGTGTGTGTGTGTGTGTACCCATGTGTGTGTGTGTATATGTCTCCAAAAACATTTTTGAAGCCAAACATTGTAATCCACCAAAAATTTCACATTTACCAAAAGTAAGATATTTAGAGGAATATCATCCATTTCCAATCCAAGAACAACATATTCATGTTAAAACAAATATCCCAATTCACCATGCAATAATAACAACATTACACCCAAATACAACACCAAAAATTATTCATAATATCCAACAACACTCAAAACAATCCAAAATATAATCACCCATCAATACAAATGACCATTTAAACAAAAGATAATGTCATGCCAAACAAACACCAAAAAACACATACATAATGCACATATGACCCCCTGTTTAATTTTAGCAGGGGATAACCACCAGGGTTTTTCAACTTAACCGTTTTGACATCACACCCTAACTTTTTATTACTCATTTCCTGTTTGTCTCAACGTAATACATAGTTCTTTTTTCACACAGATACTTATCGGAAGTTGGAAATAAACCCTATGTGGATAATTTAAGACTAAACATAATGTTTGTTGTTTTTCATTCAAGCAAGTTATTCATACCAGAAAACACTATGGAATTCTCACGTACAAATCATTTGGGTCCCCAAACGTTTATCAGTTCGTCACTCGTCTTATCTATAAAAAAAAAAAAAAAAATATCTCATTTATTATAGCCCTATTCTGTCAGGCGCAATGTGCTGCCCTCCCGTTTTTTCTTGATTTTTAAAGAACCTGGACTGAGAGAGGAAAGCACTCCAGGCACTACATAGTCTTGAAGCATAAGTGTATTTATTCGCAATAAATAACTTACTACCAACGTTTCGATCTGAGCTCGCAGATCTCTTTGTCAGGCTCCCTACAACCTTGTGAACGGTAGAAAATCTGTGTAGTTTTGATTTATTGCCTGAAATATAAATCACACTGATCTTCAAGACGTTATGTACTGTGAGCTGGATGCTTCCTCTCGCCGTGACTTTTGGAGTGGTTGCACGTGATCTTCTCCATTCCAAGCTTGCACCAGGCACAAGCAGTTACCTCGTGACCCCGAACTTTTATGATCTCCCCTTAGACAGATCTGAGAGAACCGGTCCCTCCTTAGTGATGTATCGCTACAGCCGGGGGATAGGGGATTGGATGGGGGGGAGTATGTTGGTATAGGGGTATGAGCTAGGGGGGGCAAGGCTGGTATTAGGTGTGGGATTAGGCAGAAAGGGAAAAGTACCTTTAGCAATTTGTGTGTGTGTCCTACTGTTGGATAAAGTAGTAGTGGTCAAAGAACGTAGGAATGGGCAACATGGTGGGTTTTATCATATACCTTTTTAGTGAATGTTTGAGGTTCAGTTAGCACACAACAAACACCTGTTCTGTGCTAATAGAACAGCTAGTCTGTATCGTTGTGTAACTGCTTACATAAGTACAGTTGGTGCGCTTATGCCATTGTTCTCCTGGCCCTCTTCTCACGTCCAGACCACCCCCCACTCGCTCCACTACAGGAATTGTGGAGGTGCCGTCTGGTGCAGGGACCTTTGTAAATCTTCTACATTCCTGAGAGCTCCTCCTGTCACTCACCACTCTAGCATAACAGAAGGTGAGTAGAAGAATTCTACTTTCTACACCTTCCCCTTTACAACATAACTGATACACTTATCTTCCCCCCCCACCCTCCCAACACACACTCGTCGATCAACATAATCCCCCCCCATCTGAAACAACACACACATGGATCACATATACTTCCCCCCCCTTCACTAAGCACCTCGTCTCCCCCCCACTAACACCACACTGATACGATAATCCCCCCCATACACCACACACACCACTCTCCACTACTCCCCAATTACAACACACCCAACACCCATGATCAAACAAACTTATCACTACCCCCCCCCCCCTCACTGAACCACATAAACACACCACACTGATCTCACAACAATGTCCCCCACTACACCACACACACATGATACACATTCATACCCCCTCCCCCCCACTAAACACACCCACACACACGGAACTGATCACATTAATACCCCCCCCCCACCCTACAACACAAACTGAGCTCACAGTAACAATATCCCCGCCCCCTACTCAACACACACCAGATCACTATATAGCCCCCCATACACACACACTACACACACACACACACACACACACACACACACACACACCACCACACACACACCCACACACAACACCCACACACAAACCACACACACACACAACACACTCACAGATATCCCCCAATTTCCAATATGTGCACACACATCACACACACACATCTCACACACACACAATTCACATTAATCCCCCCCCCCTCCACTATACACCAACACTCTTACCTGTCACAAATAACCCCCCTACCTCCCACGTAAACACACCACACACTGTCCATTATCACCCGCCCTCCACCTCTACACAACCACAACTGATCACATAATCACTCCCCACTAACACACACACACTGATCACATAATCCCCCCCCCACTAACCACAACACACAACCACTGATCACATAATCCCCCCCGATCACTTTCCACCCTAACACACACACACACACTGATCACATAATCCCCCCCCCCACTCACACACACACACACACTGATCACATAAAACCCCCCTCCCACAACCACACCACACACTGATCACATAATCCCCCCTCCCCCCACACACACACACACTGATCACATAATCCCCCCCCCAACCGACACCACAACACACTGATCACATAATCCCCCCTCCCACCACTACACCAGTAACACACAAACTGACCATAATCCCCCCCCAGTAGAATAACACACATACAGATCACCAAGCGCCCCCCACACCACACACACACAATGATCACATAAACCCCCGCCAACCCCGATATTCTAACACACACAAATACATTGATCACCCCATAATCCCCCCCCCACCTAAAACACACACTGATCACATAATCCCCCCCACTAACACACACACAATGATCACATAATCCCCCCCCCCACTAACACACACACATGATCACATAATCCCCCACTAACACACACACACTGATCACATACACCCCCACCACTAACACACAACCACTGTCAAATAATCCCCCCTCCCACTCCCAACACACACACATTCATCTGATTCACATAACAACCCCCCTCCCACTAACACACACACACACTGACGACATTAATCCCACCTCCCCCACTAAACACACACACCACATACACAACTGATCACTAATCCCCCCCCCCACTAACACACACACACATGATCACATAATCCCCCCCCACTAACACACACCACACTGATCACATAACAACCCCCCTATCCACCCCACGTAACACCACACACATGACACTAATTGTATTTATTTATTTATAAAATGTTTTACCAGGAAGTAATACATTGAGCAACACCTCTCGTTTCAAGTATGTCGGTGATCGCCCTAGTGATAACAGGTGGGTGCAAACTGTGAATAGGCAAAACTGCTATCAAAGACTCAAGAAGACACGGCACTCTTCACTCTACAGCACCACCATTCATAGATTGGATTTAGCACATCTTGACTTTGTCCTCATCCTAACTCTTAATTTTCAGTGCCCAGTACTCACCACTGAACTTGCATTACTACCAGCACTGCTACCACCACTACCACTGCCAGGCCTCCACTACTATCTATATTTGCTCTGACCTCACTTCTTTTCAAACTATACGTTTCTTTCTACAATACCAGCCTCATTATTCCTCTAACACCATTCCCATATCTCCATCTCTCCTCCCTTCTCCACTTCTCAGTTCACATGAACTCCTTTCTTGCCTGGTCCCTGCCTTATTTCTACATGCACTCGTCCTCGCCTCCCACATGCAACTTCTACTCCTTCCTCCCCTCTAACTTCTTACACATCCCGTCACCCTCCCTACTCTCTCCCTTTCTTACCTGCGCCCTCTGACACTACACAGCTATACCCCCTGCACTAAATCACACCCCTACAAATCCTCCTCACACATCTGCTTTCTTTCCATGCTTCTCCTCCTTGCTTCTGGGGATATCACTCCCAATTCTGGTCCCTGCCTTATTTCTACATGTTCTCGTCCTCGCCTCCCACATCCAACTTCTTCTCCCGGTGTGAACCCCTCCAACCACATACCCATCCCCTGACACCCTCCCTCCTCTCTCCCTTTCTCCTGTGCCCTTTGGAATGCTCGCTCCCTCTCTAACAAGTTCCTCTCTGTACATGACTTTTTTCTCTCTCACTCTCTGCTCCTATTTGCTATAACCGAGAACTTGCTCACTCAGTCTGACTCTGCTCTGGAAGCTGCCCTCTCTTATGGTGGCCTTTCTCTCTCCCACACTCCGTGCCCTGATGGCAGGGGTGGCGGCCTGGGTCTCCTCCTCTCCTCTCTCTGCCGTCACCGAACCCGTGCTATTTATTCCTCCCTCTCTTGCTTTTCCTTTGAGGCTCACACTGTCCAGCTTTTTTCTCCACTCCCTGTCCAGGTGGCGGTCATCTATCGTCCACTTATCTCTACCGATCCCCCTTCTGTCTGTCTCTCTCACTTCTCCCCTTTTCACCTCCATGTACCCCTCATTTCTGCAGAGGCCTGCGCTCTATTAATCTACTGGTCTTGATTCCACTTTGTGTCCCCCCATCTTTATTCACTAATCAACTCAAGTCTAACCCACACCGACTCTTCTCTGTCTTTGAATTTCTACTCAGACCACCGTCTGTTACTTGTTCTTCCTCCTCCATTTCACCTCAGGACTTTGTGGACTATCTAAATACAAAGGTGGATTCCGTTCATCAAGACATCTCCTCTGTATCCTCCTGCCTTCCTTTACTCATTTTAAACTGTCACAGAGGAGGACGTGCCACTGCTGATTTCCTCTTCCCCCCTCTACCACTTGCCATCTTGACCACATTACCTTCCATCTCCTCAAACCTCTTGCTCCTACTCTAATCCCTACACTCACACATATTTTCAACTCCTCCCTACCGTTCCCTCCTCCTTCAAACATGCAACAGCTATACCCTTACTCAAAATCGCCCTGTTTCCCTCCTGCCTTTTGCCTCTAAACTCCTTGAAAGTCTTGTATTCTCTTGCTTGCTCTATTTTCTCCCCACCTATTCTCTCCAAGACCCTCTACAATCCGGCTTCCACACTGCTCAGTCCACTGAAACAGCCCTCACTAAATTAACTAATAACCATCAGTATATAACCACATACTGTAACATGTTATCACTGCCGCCTGTGTCGGTATATAACCACATACTGTAACATGTTATCACTGCCGCCTGTATCAGTATATAACCACATACTGTAACATGTTATCACTGCCGCCTGTATCAGTATATAACATGTTATCACTGCCACCTGTATCAGTATATAACATGTTATCACTGCCGCCTGTATCAGTATATAACCACATACTGTAACATGTTATCACTGCCGCCTGTATCAGTATATAACCACATACTGTAACATGTTATCACTGCCGCCTGTATCAGTATATAACATGTTATCACTGCCGCCTATATCAGTAGATAACCACATACTGTAACATGTTATCACTGCCGCCTGTATCAGTATATAACCTGTGACAAACAGCTTACTCCGGGGCTCCGCTGCTTGTCCGGGACGGTTAGAACACGGTCTTTTGGGGTAGGTTAAATGAGGAGGCGTACGTACTGTTCCTTTAAACAGGCTGTGCCTGGTTTTTATTCAGTCCCAGGCACTGAGATGCCACAGTGCATACAACAAAAACACATCAAAACCAAAAGCTGCTCACCTGAGCGAAACTTAACTTAGATTTCCTAAATCCAGGGTGGAAGTGGCTTTTCCACTTTCCAACAACAAAACAGGGTAATTTTGCAGAGTTGCCAAATGAATAGAAACAATTGAAACTGTTGTGGGGAAGGGGCTCTCCCCACTGTGTTCAGCAGCCTTCCAGGCTCTGGAGAGAGACAAGAGCAAACAGGAAATCAGTCTTACAACCTGATTTTAATTAGCATGGCAGGTGACAGAAATCCCTCAGTTCAGCGCTTGCCCAAAACTGTGGGATGGAGTGCATGTATATAAGGCTGCACTCCCAGGCCAGACAGATAGAACAAGTGTTCCGTATCTGGGAGCCCCTATATATGGAATTTATTACCATCCCCTGGTTTCTGTCACATATCCTCCCCCCAGCTCAGACCTGGGGATGAGCGACCATGGATATTAGGGCGTGCAATCCTTGACAACCGTCGCATTGCCATGTTTGTGCCCTGACTGTGTTCACAGAAAATTTAAAGGGTTGTAGGCTTAGGAACCCACCTGGTCACCTAGCATTCTTTCCCTGTTTTGACACATCCAGGTAAGGGGTGCATGATCTGTGACCAACCGGAATTTTCTCCCCAACAGGTAGTATTTGAGCGTCTCTACAGCCCACTTTATTGCGAGACACTCTTTCTCTTACTATGGAGTAATTTTTTCCTGGGGATTTAGTTCCTACTTAAATAAAGGATGGGGTGTCCTCACCTGAGACTCCTGGGAGAGTACAGCCCCCAGCCTACCTCAGATGGCGTCGGTTTGGACTACGAACTCTTTGGAGAAGTCGGTTGTGACCAACACTGGGGGGACAGAGAGCTTCTTTCAGGCTTCTAAGGCGGTTCGGTTTCGGGGGACCACTTTACCATAAGTGGTCCTCTTGCTTTTGTGAGGTCGGTTAGTGGGGTTGCATTAGTCGCAAAATTGGGAATAATAAACCTTCTATGTACCCAATTAACCCCAAAAAGGTCCTTACTTGTTTTTTTGTAACTGGCCTTGGCCAACCTTGTATCGCCTCCACTTTGAGTGTTGGGGGTTTGAGTAAACCCTGCCAATAGAATACCCCAGTGTACTTGGCCTCCTCAGACCAATGGTGCATTTAGCGGGGTTAGCAGTAGTCCAGCAGACCGAACTGCGTCGAGCACAGCTTGGACCTTTGGAAGGTGGGATTGCAATCTTCCCTATGGATTACCCAACATCCAGGTAGGCAGCAGCATACCGAGCATGTGGTTTTAAAATTTTCATCCATCATTCTTTGGAATGTGCGGGAGCTCCATGTAAGCCAAAAGGCAGCACCCTATACGAAAGAGCCGTCTGGGGTTGAGAAGGCTGTTCTTTTCTTTTGCCCTTTCTGTGAGGGGAACTGCAGTACCCTGTTTGTTAGTCTAGGGTTGTGAGATATCGGGCTTTGCCCCGTCTCTCATACAAGTTCATCTACCCTGGGCCATAGGGTAAGTATCAAATTTTGACACCGCGTTTAGTTTCCGGTAGTCATTACAAAACTTGTTGTCCATCTGGCTTTGGGACTAAGACTAGGGCTGTTCCACCCACTTTGGATTCTCAATACGCCTAGTTTAGCATTTTTTAACCTCTAAACTTATAGCCTCTTTTTGGCCTCTGGGATTCGGTACGGTTTTTAAGGTTAACTCGGACCCCGGTTCAGAGACTAGGTCATGTTCAATTACGCTAGTTCTACCTGGCGGTTGTAGAGGAAGATTTCGTTGTTTCTGCATCACTAAATTCTGAACCTCTTGTTTATGACTGAACGGACAGGGTTTCAGCTATGCTAACATCTGGGTCAGTTTCTTGGACTCTCTGACCGGGACCTGGGGTTACTAGGGTTGACAAGACTTCTCTATCTGTACAAGGGCTTGGAGTAGGTTTTATTGGTAAATTTGCTCCAGGGTTCTCCTACCTGGCTGTCTACCTTATAATTATTCTCCCACTCTTTCCAAGACCTCATACTGGCCCATGCCATTAGCAAGGAATTTACTTTCCAGGTGGGAACCAGAAACTAGTACCCTATCACAATGGGAAAAAAATATTGACCCTAGCACCCTATTATACGTATTCCTCTGTGGCTTCTTGAGCTTCTCCATGTGTTCCCTCACTATGGGGTACGGACCGCAGCATGCGGTTCCTGCATATGGGCAACAATGCTCTATTACACTCTGTAGAGGGGTAACCTCGTGATTCCCAAGTCTCTTTGGCTATATCTAAGTAAGCCCCTGGGTGTCGGCCATACAATAGTTCAAAGGGGAGAGAAGCCGCTAAGTGGATGATTGGCGGAAATCTTCTTCATAATGCAAATAATAACATGGTTACAGGCTAACAAAACAATCCAGTTTTTCCCATCTTTATCGACCGCCCCCGCCGTAACCATGCTCTTAAGGTTTTATTGAACCTTTCCACTAAACCATCTGTTTGTGGATGATCAGACTGAGGTTCTGAGGTGCTTGATTTTTAGGAGTTTACATAACTCTTTGTTACTTGGGACATAAACGTGTTCCCTGGTCAGATAGAATCTCTTTAGGAATTCCAACGGGGAGGGGAAAACAGAACTACTAACTCTTTTGCTATGTTTTGGCAGAGGTGCTTGCTCGTAGGGGAAACTGCTCGGATATCGGGTGGAATAATCTAATATTACCAATATATGTGTGTCCCCAGCAGACGATTAGGGGTCCTACAGATCCATGTAGCAATATCCGGTCAAATGGTACCTCTATTATGGGAAGGGGTACCAATGGGCTGCGGTACGCCTTGACGGGGCAGGTGATCTGACATGCGGGCATGAGGAACAATAATTCGTAATTTTCTGCCAGAACCCCCAGGCAAATGAAAGCTTCGGGAAACCTTTCTTTTGCTTTTCCACCCCTAGGTGTCCCCCAATGGAGACTATGGCGAGGGATGTAAATGTAAAAACTACATTACGGAAGTGTTTCCGTGGTACCAACCAATGTTTATTGTAATGATTTCTTTTATCAACCGATATACTAGGTCGTTTCTTCTACCTCGAAGTAGGGTAAGCAAGCGGACCTCTGGTTGGCCAAGAGTACTATTCAGGTCCCGTATATTTCCCGTGCTACCTCTAATGTGGGGTCTCCCACTGGGGCTTCTTAAAACTCCCAGGACTGACTCTCTAGTCAGCGAAGGTCTTATTCCGGTTCTGGGGTGGTTTAAGAGTTCTGATCCAACATCCTGATTTGGTGGTATTCCTACCAAAGTAGTGATGGGGAAGGGAATTTTACAGCACTCCCCTTTCCCCCTCTTATTGGGCCCTCGTCAACTCCACTTTCTGAAAAACGGGAAAGGATTTATTTCTTCTAATACTTCGTTATGGTGCATGAACTCTGGCGCTGATTCTGACGGAGGGACCACATTTTTAGAAAATGGGTGAAAGTCGGTCCCTTTATTAACACAGTGCCAGTTTGGGTACAATACCCACCTTGAAATCTAAAGAACCACACTCTGTTTTCAAAAAAACCATCAACAGTGGAAATTCATGATTATCCCCAGTAATACAACGAAATTGCCATTCTTTGTGAACTGTTTCCCCGTTTTCTTTAATGGGCAAGGAGGTATTCGGACAGTAGTGTGACCATGCTCACAGAGTCCAGAGTGCCCGAACCCTCCTACCATTAACTTACAGATGCCACAGATGGTTATTTCAAGGGGTCCTCGGGCTAGGGCGCATACATTGGGACAACAGCGAATAAGGTTCACGCTGTTGCCTTGCATGGGCTCATCATTTAGTGGGCAGATTTTTGCCTGTGTGGACCCCTCATGACATTTACACATTTAGGTACATAGTCTGTGTCCCACTTAGAGCCTTTTCCCGGCTCCCCAGTGTTGGCTATTGCCCTTAGTGTGCGAACCACTGTGCTGGTGCTGCGTGAAGGGGGTCGCCGCTTCAGCTCCCCTTAACCCGGTTACCCTTTTTACCGTCCTGGAAGAGTCTGGAACATCGGGAGTGGGTAGGGTTGCTCCACGACTGTGGGTTGCGGTGTTGCTCTCCTGCTCTGAATTGTACCTTTCTACGAGGGCCACAAGCTAATCCGACCATTGTTGGGGGGGGGGGACTCAGACTGACCCAATGCGTAGGCAGAGGGGAGTTTCCTCAAGAACTGGTCCATGACCACACGTTCCACGATGTGTGGCTGGCTGAGTTGAGCATCGGGTTGTAGCCACTCCGGGCGAGTGGATGAGGTCATACATCTCGGCTTCGGGTGGGGCTTTATCCATCGTGAAGGACCCTGCGTGAAAACTTTGGGCGCCGAAAGCCCGTGGTTACGCCGAGGACGGGCGAGGATCTCGAACTTCAATTTGCATAGACGTTAGCTTCGGCTTTTGCGCTAGATCAAAGTAAGCCTTCTGGGGTTCGCCGCTAGGAAGGGTGCGATTTAGACCAGCCCACTCAGCTTCTGGCCATCCCTTCTCTGGCCGTGCGTTCAAACGTGAGAAGATAGGCTTTCCACATCATCCGAGGGTCACATATTCTGAAGGTAGTGGTTTGCCCTGGTCATTTTCGGAATGGGGCTGCCTGCTGCCGTGGAAGGTTACTGATGTCCCCCTCAGGATTCTCGAGTTCCTGCCTGTAAGCCCTAGGAGGAACCGCTGTTGCTTCCTCTTCAGCAAGCGGTTTGTCTCTTGACTGTTTGGCATTCGCCTGTGCAGGGCTTCATTCGCGTCTTCTGGACAGCGACATTGCGTACCAGCGCATACACACCGTCTTCCATCTGTTTGGAGAAGAGCAGGAAAAAAAAAAACTTTTTGTTTTTTTGTTTTTTTGTTTTTTTAAAGTTCTTAACCCCATAGAACTTTTTAGTGTTGGTGCCGCATTCTCCACATATGTGACAAACAGCTTACTCCGGGGCTCCGCTGCTTGTCCGGGACGGTTAGAACACGGTCTTTTGGGGTAGGTTAAATGAGGAGGCGTCACGTACTGTTCCTTTAAACAGGCTGTGCCTGGTTTATTCAGTCCCAGGCACTGAGACTGCCACAGTGCATACAACAAAACACATCAAAACAAAAGCTGCTCACCTGAGCGATAACTTAACTTAGATTTCCCTAACTCAGGGTGGAAGTGGCTTTTCCACTTTCCAACAACAAAACAAGGTACTTTTGCAGAGTTAGCCAAATGAATAGAACAATTGAACCTGTGTGGGGAAGGGGCTTCTCCCCACTGTGTTCAGCAGCCTTCCAGGCTCTGGAGAAGACAAGAGCAAACAGGAAATCAGTCTTACATACCTGATTTCTAATTAGCATGGCAGGTGACAGAAATCCCTCAGTTCCAGCGCTTGCCCAAAACTGTGGGATGGAGTGCATGTATTATAAGGCTGCACTCCCAGGCCAGACAGGATAGAAACTGTTCAGTATCCTGGGAGCCCTATATATGGAATTTATTACCATCCCCTGGTTTCTGTCACAGAACAATAGTTTGTAATTTCTGCCAGAACCCCAGGCCAATAAAAGCTCGGAGAACCTTTTCTTTTGTCTTTTCCACCCCTAGGTGTCCCCCCAATGGATGACTATGTGCGAGGTGTAATACTACGTTACGGAATGTCCGTGGAGCCCTATATATGGAATTTATTACCATCCCCTGGTTTCTGTCACAAACCACATACTATAACATGTTATCACTGCCGCCTGTATCAGTAGATAACCACATACTGTAACATGTTATCACTGCCGCCTGTATCAGTATATAACCACATACTGTAACATGTTATCATTGCCGCCTGTATCAGTATATAGCCACATACTGTACCATGTATCAGTATATAACATGTTATCACTGCCGCCTGTATCAGTAAATAACATGTTATCACTGCACACTCCAATAAAAGTCCTATTTTATTCTATCTAAATAGAATTTGGATGCATACTAAATCTTAATAAATAAAGTGAAAACGCAAGGTTTGTCTTACATCAAATTGCTTGTGGTTTTCGGGCGATTTCTCATTAAATATATAGTAATTTAAGGAATACCCCGATCATGGTCTTGTGTGTTGCCAAAACAACACTACGTGATCCTAAAGGTGCCTTTGAAAGATAAGAAAAACATTTCTTTCAGAAACACGACATTCAGACAATTCCTGTTCTTCCAAATATGTGACGTTCTGGTCGGGCGCTGAGTCACAGGCTCGGGGAGGGGTGCAGCCGGAACGAAATGTGCACCGTTAAAATAAAAAAGATCATTTAAAAAAAAAAAGAAACACACGCAAGGTTTTTTTTGTTTTGTTTGTTAAAGAATGTAAAAATCTCACAGTTTAAACATTACATTTCTTCTCCCTGTATCTCTATAGTGTCATCTACTCTCCCCGTATCTCTATATAGTGTCATCTACTCTCCCTGTATCTGTATATAGAGTGTCATCTCCTCTCCCCGTATCTGTATATAGAGTGTCATCTCCTCTCCCTGTATCTGTATACAGAGTGTCAGCTCTTCTCCCTATATCTGTATATAGAGTCTCAGCTCTTCTCTCGGTATCTGTATATAGTGTCATCTCCTCTCCCTGTATCTGTATACAGAGTGTCATCTCCTCTCCCTGTATCTGTATACAGAGTGTCAGCTCTTCTCCCTGTATCTGTATATAGAGTGTTAGCTCTTCTCCTTGTATCTGTATATAGAGTGTCAGCTCTTCTCCCTGTACCTGTATATAGCGTCAGCTCTTCTCCCTGTATCTGCATTTAATGTCAGCTCTTCTCCCTGTGTCTGTATATAGAGTGTCAGCTCTTCTCCCTGTATCTCTATATAGAGTGTCAGCTCTTCTCCCTGTATCTGTATATAGAGTGTTACCGGGTCATTCTCCGCCTGTGTGCGCTCTGTACGGGACCGGTCATTCTCCCTGTGGCATCCTCTGTACTGGACCGGACGCATTTCTCCGCCAGTGTGGCCTCTGTACTGAACGGTCTTTCTCCGCTGTGTGACTCTCTTACTGCACGGTCATTTCTCCGCCAGTGTGCGCCTCTGTACTGACCGGTCATTTTCCAGCCAGTGTGCGCCTCGGTACGACCGGTCACTCTCCGTCTGCACCAGGCAAGTCAAAGATTTGTTGTTTCATGGCAACGCTGTGTGCACAAAATGGAGACACTGGGCGCACAACAGAAATGGCAGCGCTGGGCGAAACAGAAATAGTGGTGCAGGGCACACGGAATGGCAGTGTTGGGTGTACAGAAATGGTGGCGCTTGGTCATATACAGAAATGGTGGCGATGGATGCACAGAAAGGCGCGCTGGGTGCACAGAAATGCGGTGTGGGTGTGGGCTACAGAAAGGCGGTTTGAGAACATAGGATGGTGGCCTGGTCATACAGAAATGGCGGCGTGGTCATACAGAATGGTGGCGCTGGCTGTCAGAAATGGTCGCTGGTTCGCACCGAATGTTGGCGCTGGCGTACAGAAATGGTGGTGCTGGGTGTACAGAAATGGCGGCGCTGAGGCGTACAAGAAATGGCGGCGCTAGGCGTACAGAATGGCGGTGCTGGGTGCACAAAAATGGGCGCGCTATACAAGACATTGCGGCGCTGGGCGCACAGAAAATGGCGGCACTGGCGCACAGAAATGGTGCGCTCGGCGTATTAAAATGGTGGCGCTAGGCGTACAGAAATGGCGGCGCTGGGCGCACAGAAATGGTGGCGCTGGGCAATACAGAAAGGCGGCGCTGGGTGCACAGAAATGGTGGCGCTGGGCGCACAGAAATGTGTGGCGCTGTGTGTGTACAGAAATGGCGGTGCTGGGCGAACAAGAATGGCGGCGCTGGAGCACAGAAATGTGGTGCTGTCGCACAGAAATGGTGGCGCTGGGCGTCACGAAGAATGGTGGCGCTGGGCGCACAGAAAGGTGGCGCTGGGCGCCAGAAATGGTGGTGGCGAAGAGGCGCACAGAAATGGTGGGCCGTGGGCGCACAGAAATGGCGGCGCTGGGCGTCACGAGTTAGCGGCGCTGGCCGTACAGAAATGGCGGCGCTGGGCGTACAGAAATGGTGGCGCTGGGCGCACAGAAATGGCGGCGCTGGGCGTACAGAGTTAGCGGCGCTGGCTGTACAGAAATGGCGGCGCTGGGCGTACAGAAATGCGGCGCTGGGCGGACAGAGTTGAGCGCGCTGGCTGTAAGAAATGCGGCGCTGGGCGTACAAAATGGCGCACTGGGCGCACAGAAATGGGTGGCACTGGTGCACAGACATGGCGGGGCTTGGTGCACAGAAGAATGGCGGTGCTGGGCATACAGAAATGGCGGCGCGGGTCACAGAATGGCGGTGCGAGCATACTGAAATGGCGACGCTGGGGCACAGAAATTGGACGTGCACAGAGGGGTGTAGATACAGGAATGGCGGGCGCGGGTGCCAGAAATGGCGGTGCTGGGCGTACAGATGTTAATTGCATGTACTAGAAAATAATGTTTCTGTGCGTCAGAATCCCGCGCCGAGGTTAACATGAACCCTAAAAAGTCAGTTAATTGCATTAGTGCAGAATTAAGTCGCTTTGTATCAGCCCAAAAATGTATCCGACGCAGCGCGGACGTGTCATTATGTGCCAGATTCATAGAGGTTCGTTAACTTGGGCTAAATGCCTATCAAATCATTACCACTGTTATTTACTCTGTTACGCCTGTTACCTGCCGTTTACCTGCGTTACTGCCTGTACAGTCTGTTACATGCACTGTTAACCTGCCTGTTTACCTGCCTGTTTACCTGCCTGTTACCGGCCTGTTAGCCTGTCTGCTTACCTGCCTGTTACCTGCTGTTACCTGTCGGTTACACTGCCTGTTACCTGTCTGTTACTGCCTGACCGTTCTGTTACTGACCTGTTACTGCCTGTTACTGCACCGACACCTTTCTTCGAGCAAATACCCGGTATGTACGGCAGATACCTGGAATGCGCCGCTCTCACCTCTGACAGCCCGTTGCGTTTGCCTTCCAGCCTGGGTTCATGCCTGGTGACGGGCGGTGATCTGTTAATGATAATGATTAGGATTTATAGGCTGCAATGCTTCGCGGTGTCTACCAGATGGCATAAATCATGAATTGTAATGCAGTATATATATATACTGTGCAGTATGCAGCCCAGGGGGATAAAATGCTTCAATCCCTGCGGAAAATACCTCAATGCAACTCGGGCAGAAAACAGTCACAAACCTCAATACACCCGGGTATACCCGAATTCGTGGGACTAGCCGAGCTCGAATAAAGTGTGTCGCCAGTGTACCTGCCTGTTACCTGTCTGTTACCTGCCTGTTACCTGCCTGTTACCTGCCTGTTACCTGCCTGTTACCTGTCTGTTACCTGTCTGTTACCTGCCTGTTACCTGCCTGTTACCTGCCTGTTACCTGTCTGTTACCTGCCTGTTACCTGCCTGTTACGTGTCTATTACTACTAATCAGAGTGTGTTTTGTGGAAATGCATTTTTGTCGCCGGAAGGTGTCTTCTAGTCACATTAAGTCTGTAAGACACTTTCTAGACGTAATCTTTATAGTTGGCCCTAATTATCTAGATTGCACTAAAGCTGAAATAATGTCCCATCATTAATTAAGCCCACATTGAAAGTGCAGCGTGCCTATTCATTTATATACAATCTTGTGATGATTTATGTGATTTTTTTTTTTTTACATTATATTTTAAAGCGGCAGTCCCCATTTTTAAAATATTTTTGTTCTAAATTCACCTGTGCCAGGGCATCCTCAGAGCGGATCTGTGGTTCCCTGACCTTTGGTGAACTCAAGATGGGGCTTCTCCAAGATGTTTGAAGTATTTTGTGCCTGTATGTGACACATGAAAACTATACATATAACCATGGGGTCATCAATAGAAAGACCATTGTAACCAAATAACGCATCACCCAGTGTCCCATCACCCAAATGACCTGTCACCCATCTCACAATGTCCCGCCTCACTGTGTCCCTTCACCCAAAGTAACATCTTACAATGTTCCATCAACCAATGTTCCATTGCCTAATGTCCCATCACCAAATGTCACATCTCACAGTGTCCCTCCACCCAATGTAAAATCTCACAATCTCCCAGCACCCAATGTAACATCTCACAATGTCCCTGCACCCAATGTAACATCTCACAATCTCCCAGCACCCAATGTAACATCTCACAATGTCCCTGCACCCAATGTAACATCTCACAATGTCCCTGCACCCAATGTAACATCTCACAATGTCCCAGCACCCAATGTAACATCTCACAATCTCCCAGCACCCAATGTAACATCTCACAATGTCCCTGCACCCAATGTAACATCTCACAATCTCCCAGCACCCAATGTAACATCTCACAATGTCCCAGCACCCAATGTAAATCTCACAATGTCCCAGCACCCAATGTAACATCTCACAATGTCCCTGCACCCAATGTAACATCTCACAATCTCCCAGCACCCAATGTAACATCTCACAATCTCCCAGCACCCAATGTCACATTTCACAATGTCCCAGCACCCAATGTCACATCTCACAATGTCCCAGCAACCAATGTAACATCTCACAATCTCCCAGCACCCAATGTCACATCTCACAATGTCCCAGCACCCAATGTAACATCTCACAATGTCCCAGCCCCCAATGTCACATCTCACAATGTCACAATCTCACAATGTCCCAGCACCCAATGTCACATCTCACAATGTCCCAGCACCCAATGTCACATCTCACAATGTCCCAGCACCCAATGTCACATCTCACAAGGTCAGCACTCCAATGTCCACTCACAATGCAATCTCCATGTCCCGACCCAATGTACATTCACAATGACATCTCACAATGTTACATCTCATAATGTCCTATCACCCAATGTCACATCTCACAATGTCACATCTCACAATGTCCCATCTCACAATGTCCCATCACCCAATGTCACATCTCACAATGTCACATCTCACAATGTTACATCTCACAATGTCCCAGCACCCAATGTCACCTCTCCTAATGTTACATTATACAATGTCCCATCACCCAATGTCACATCTCACAATGTCCCATCACCCAATGTAACATATCACAATGTCTCATACAACCAATATCCCATCACCCAATGTAACAACACACAATGTCTCATAGCCCAATGTCACATCTCAGTGTCTCATATCCCAATGTAACATCTCACAATGGCATATCTCACAGTGTCACCTCGCCCAATTTCACATCCCACAATGTCACATCTATTTTTCTGCCCCACGCAAAGCTGATCCAGATGATCATATTTGGAGCACCAGTCAAGTATTAGTTAGACATGGGGGGGGGCATGTATTGTCTCCGAGGAACCCCTACAGTCAGGTAAAAAACAAAAACATCTCCCCCCCCCCCAAAAAAGAACTACACAGACTGTTTCTGTAATATGTGTTAAAGTTTATTCAAATAAATATAATATAAATATTGTATCTTTATTGTACTTACAGCGTCCACATCATTTGCATATGTAGCCACAGAAAATACAACCACCGCTCTGCCTACCAATAGTTCCACTGCAAGCACAGAAGCATCCACATTGCCGGCTACCAATGGAACATCAGGAACAACCAATGGACAATCTGCAACAATGCTGGGCCAACACATCTCTGCCAGCACCAATGGATCATCCAACACTCAGATCACTAATGTGCCTGCAACCAACCCAACTTCATTATCATCTGCAGCTTCCCTAACTAACACTGAGTCAATCACCTCTGCAAAACCAAACAACACAACCCTTAGTGTAAACAACGCATCTGTACTCACAACCCTTACCACCCCCACATCATCTGGAATAACAACATTGGGCCAATCAACTTCTACACATTCTAATGAGACAACCTCTTCTGCAACCAACACACTTTCAGTGTCAGCCACAGGCTCCTCCAACACAACTTCATTACCAGCCACAAACTTGTCCACTAATCTAACTACAATACCAGCCACAGCCTTAGCCACTAACTTAACTACATTACCAACCACAGCCTCATCCACTAACACAACTTCATTACCAGCCACAACCATGTCCTCTAACACAACTATATTACCTGCCACAGCTTCCACCAATGCAACTTCAGTTCCAGCCACAGTCTCCTCCAATGCAACTTCAGTACCAGCCACAGCTTCCACCAATGCAATTTCAGCACCGATCACAACCTCCTCCAACGCAACTCAGTACCCAGACCCCAGCCTCCTCCAATGCAAACTTCTGTACCAGCTACAAGCCTCATCAAACGCAACTTCAGTACCAGCCACAGCCTCCTCCAATGCATTTCAGCACCAGCCACAGCCTCCTCCAACACAACTTCAGCACCAGCCACAGCCTCCTCCAATGCAATTTCAGCACCAGCCACAGCCTCATCCAATACAACTTCAGTACCAGCTACAGCCTCATCCAACGCAACTACAGTACCAGCCACAGCCTCCCAATGAATTCACACAGCCACCTCCTCCAATGCAACTCAGCACCAGCCACAGCCTCCTCCATGCAATTCAGTACCGCAACAGCCTCCTCCAATGGCAACTTCAGCACCAGCCACAGCCTCCTCCAATGCAACTTCAGCACAGCACCCACAGGCCTCCTCCAATGCAACTTCAGTACCCCACAGCTCCCCAATGCAATTTACAGCACCGATCACAACCTCCTCCAACGCAAATTCAGTTACCAGCCAGCCCTCCTCCAAGCAACTTCTGTACCAGCTACAGCCTCATCCAAGCACTCAGTACCAGCCACAGCCTCCTCCAATGCAACTTCAGTACCAGCCACAGCCTCTCCAACGCACACTTCACACCAGTTACAGCCTCCTCCAATGCAACTTCAGTACCCGCCACAGCTCCTCCAATGCAAACTTCTGTACCCACCACAGCCTCTCCAACACAACTTCCCACCAGCTACACTCCTCATGCATTCGTACCCCAACAGCCTCCTCCAACATAAGTCAGTACCCCGCAGCCCACCTCTCTAACGCAACTTCAGTAACCCGCCACAGCCCTCATCCAACGCAACTTCAGCACCCGCCACGCCTCCTCCATTCGGACTTCAGCACCAGCCAACAGGCTCCTCCAACGCAAACTTCAGTACCACCATAGCCTCCTCCAACATAAGTTCAGCAGTACCCGCCAAGCCTCCTCCAATGCAACTTCATACCCGCCACAGAAACTCCTCCAATGCAACTTCAGTACCCGCCACAGCCTCCTCCAACACAACTCAGCACCATTAACAGCCTCCTCCACGCACAAAGTACCACCACAGCCTCCTCCCAGATGCAACTCAGCACCAGTAAAGCCGCATCCAACGTGACTCAGCCCCCCAGCCTCCTACAAGACAAATTCGTACAGCCCACCTACCCAATCGAAAACATCAGACCAGGCCACAGCCTCCATCCAACGCAACTCAGTACCACCACGCCTCCTCAGCAACTTCGTACCGCCACCCTCCTCCAACGCAACTCAGCACCTTACACAGACTCCTCCAAGGATACTTACCCGCACAACAGCCCTCCTCCAACAATTCACAGTACCCGCCACAGCCTCCTCCACGCAACTTCAGTACCCGCCACGGCCTCCTCCAACGCAACTTCAGCACCAGTTACAGTCTCAATCCAACTTCTAGACCCGCCACAGCCTCCTCCAACACAACTTCATAGACCACCACCAGCCTCCTCCAACGCAACTTCAGTACCCACCACAGCCTATCCAACACAACTTCAGTACCAGCCAGTCCTCCTCCAACATAAGTTCAGTACCAGCCACAGCCTCCTCCAACATAAGTTCAGTACCAGCCACAGCCTCCTCCAACATAAGTTCAGTACCACCACAGCCCCTCCTCAACATAAGTTATAGTACCAGCCACAGCCTCCTCCAACACATACGTAAGTCAGGACCAGCCACAGCCTCCTCCAACATAAGTTCAGTACCCGCCACAGCCTCCTCCAATGCAATTCAGTACCCGCCACAGCCTCATCCAACGCAACTTCAAGCCACCGCTACAGCCTCCTCAACATGCAACTTCAATGACAGCCACAGCTCATCCACGCAACTTCCAGTACACGGCCAAGATTCCGCAATATGAATTCAGCAACAGCCCACAGCCTCCTCCAACGCAACTTCTAATACCAGCCATAGCCTCATCCAACAACATAAGTTCAGTACCCGCCACCCAAGGCCTCCTCCAATGCAACTTCAGTACCCGCCACACAGCCTCCTCCAATTGTGTGTAACTTCAGTACATCCACAGCTCCTCCCCAACGCAACTTCGTACCAGCCACAGCCTCCTCCAACGCAACTTCAGACCAGTTACAGCCTCCTCCAAGTGACTTCAGCACCCTGCCACAGCCTCCTCCAATGCAACTCAATACCAGCCACAACCTCCTCCAATGCAACTTCTGTACCCGCAACAGCCTCCTCCCAACACAACTTCAGTACCAGCCACTGCCTCCTCAACGCAACTTCAGTACCCACACAGCCTCATCCACCAAACTTCAGTACCAGCCATAGCCTCCTCCAACATAAGTTCATTACCAGCCACAGCCTCTCCACCAAGTTCAGTACAGCCACAGCCTCCTCCAACATAAGTTCCGTACCAGCCACAGCCTCCTCCAAATAAGTTCAGTTCCAGCCACAGCTCCATCCAACATAAGTTCAGTTCCAGCCACAGCCTCCTCCAACATAAGTTCAGTACCAGCCACAGCCTCCTCCACATAAGTTCAGTACCAGCCACAGCCCTTCCAACATAAGTTCAGTACCCGCCACAGCCTCCTCCATGCAATTCAACCCGACACAAGCTCATCCAACGCAACTTCAGCACCAGCTACAGCCCTCCTCAATGCAACTTCAGTACAGCCACAGCCCATCCAACGCAATCAGTACACGCCACAGCCTCCTCCAATGCGACTTCAGCACCAGCCACAGCCTCCTCCAACGCACTTCAGTACGCCATAGCCTCCTCCAACATAAGTCAGTACCCGCCACAGCCTCCTCCAAATGCAACTTCAGTACCCGCCACAGCCTCCTCCAATTCAACTCAGTACCCGCCACAGCCTCCTCCAACGCAACTTCAGTAACCACCACAGCCTCCTCCAACGCAATTCGCACAGTTCAGCCCCTCCACGGATTCAGCACCCGCCACAGCTCCTCCCAAGCAACTTCAGTACCAGCCACAGCCTCCTCCAATGCACTTCAGTACCAGCCACAGCCTCCTCCAACGCAACTTCAGTACACACCACGCCTCCTCCAACGCAACTTCAGCACCAGTTACAGCCTCCTCCAATGCAACTTCTGTACCTGCCACAGCCTCCTCCAACACAACTTCAGCACCAGCTACAGCCTCCTCCAACGCAACTTCAGTACCCGCCATAGCCTCCTCCAATGCAACTTCTGTACCTGCCACAGCTCCTCCAACACACTTCAGCAAACAGCTACGCCTCCTCCAACGCAACTTCAGTACCAGCCACAGCCTCCTCCAATGCAACTTCTGTATGCCACAAAGCCTCCTCCAACACAACTTCAGCACCAGTACAGCCTCCTCCAACGCAACTTCATCCCACATAGCCTCCTCCAATGCAACTTCAGTACACCGCCACCAGCCTCATCCAACGCACTTCAGTACCAGCCCACGCCTCCTCCAACATAAGTTCAGTACCCTCCACAGCCTCCTCCAACATAAGTTCAGTTCCAGCCACAGCCTCCTCCAAACATAGC
>WSYH01001840.1:61214-104722 GCA_036426205.1 Ascaphus truei
TTCAGTACCAGCCACAGCCTCCTCCAACATAAGTTCAGTACCAGCCACAGCCTCTCCCACTAACATTGTGTCAAACATCACGGCTGTGTCAGACAACACTACTCGGACACCTGGAATTACACCTTCTAACCAAAGTAATGTAACAAACTCAACCAAACAACCAACCACCACCAGTCCTCTGATCACCACTCTACCTCTGGAGTTTAAGATCCAAAATCGCCAATTTAATGATAGTTTGAACGACCCAAAGTCTAACTACTACAAGGAATTGAAGAACGAGGTGGAGAATGAGGTAACCCCCCCACCCCCAGAGGTTGCCTGTTGTACAGCTGATTTAACATGCTAACGTCTGAGTTTATTACAAAGGCTTTTTGTGGTCTTTCTTCGGTCCTGACCCAGTTCACATTCCCTGACCTTTGGTAGAGGCGAGACAAGAATCCCTGCCCCAGTAGCTTACGATATAATAACCTATTATACTTGTCTAAAGATAAGAACGTGCAATAATCCTTTCTTTCGAGTCTATAACCTGTCATTAGGTGGTACGCTTTGCCGGGCGTCCCCCATTTCCGCAAGTCTACATTTAAATTTAATAATGTATTATTTATATTATATTTCATTCTCTTGTTCCTGGATTTTTGCTTGTACCAGCAAAAGTAACACTACTCTTTGTAATAAACATAATGGTTACAGAATTGCTGTGCTTAGTGTCACCACCAGGCAAAAGGCTGAACGTAAAGTAATATTTCCAGGGTCTTTAAAGCTGCAGTCCAAGCAATATCCTACATGTGTTATTTTTTTTAATAAATCAGTTCTGTACTATGGGAAAATACCTGTAGCATTTTTTTTAAACCACTCTATATGACATTTGTAATGTATTATAATGTAACAAGCATTTTTTGTTTCTATAGCAACCATTTACAAAATCACATCCCCTTCCTCTTCTGAAACAGGATCTGGCCCATTTTTTTAGCCCTGCCCTCTCTCTAGCAGTGCACCAATTGTATCTAGTGATTGCCTGGTCACATGATCTTCCCCACAGAACTTTGTCATATTAATATGCAAATGTCCTCCACTGATTGCAGAATACTCCTCTGCAGCCATTTAGTGAACCCCGAGACGAATCTTTGCTGATCGATCACAGGAGAACGAATCGATTGGCAACTTAGCTAATTACTTATCATTGTGTGGATTGTATTGATGCACATATTAAAGGGAAAAATAAATTAAATTAAAAAACAAAATAAATAAAAATGACAGACATTGCAACCACTGTTTAACGCATCCGGTGGGAAAAGCAGGTGATGAGTTGATGAGTGTTTTATCCTTACTGTTATTATTATTATTATTATTATTATAATTACTGTTTGCATTACATAATATTACTGATTTAAACTTTTTTCCATTTTTTTTTGCAGCTGACAAAAACCTTCAAGGCAAAATTTAACAATTTCAAAGAAGCGAAAGTCACAGGATTCAAGTAAGTGAGTGCTAGGTTATAGAGAGCGGTTATATAGGGTAATAGGAGGAGTTATAGGGAGGGGTTATATGGGGTAATAGGAGGAGTTATAGGGAGGGGTTATATAGGGTAATACAAGGAGTTATAGGGAGTGGTTATATCGGGAAATAGGAGGAGTTATAGGGAGGGGTTATACAGGGTAATAGGAGGAGTTATCGGGAGGGGTTATATGAGGTAATAGGAGGAGTTATAGGGAGGGGTTATATCCTGTGGCTTACAAGCTAGGTCTTCCACCTTCTATGAAGATACCTCGGTCTTCCATGTGTCCTTACTGAAACCAGTGTTTCAGAGTCCTCGCCTCAGCACCGCGGTCCCGTCTCGTTTGTGGTGAGCACATCCTAACAGAGTTATAGGGAGGGGTTATATGGGGTAATAGGAGGAGTTATAGGGAGGGGTTATATGGGATAATAGGAGCAGTTATAGGGAGGGGTTATATGGGATAATAGGAGGAGTTATAGGGAGAGGATGTATGGGGTAATAGGAGGAGTTATAGAGAGTGGTTATATGGGGCAATTGGAGGAATAATACAGATGTAACTGTTCTCTACCGCATCACGGGAGAAAAGCGTGGCTATCTCTCCAAAAACTCATCAAGATGGTCCATAGCAGGCTGTAATGGCCCATCGGGTTAACACATCGGGGGGCCCTGGGTTTGTATGGGACTCGTGCTGTGTGAGTCCTACCGGGTTCCACCTGTCTGTAAGAGACGCGCAGTAAGTCACTCTAGAGTAAGAGTAAGTCACTCTACGTGACTCACCACTAGGGTACCCTGCTTCAGCCCAGAAAGTAGACTGGGGCAACGGGATAAATAGGTATCCCTGTAGCTGAGGGAATCCCTAGGTTAGGGGGGGGGTACCCCAGCTAGTGCCAAGGTGACCCATAACCAGTATAGGGTTTGTGGGTGCCCCAACCGTATATACGGTTGGGGGGGGGGACTCAGAGTCCAAACGAAGCCAGAGGGGAAGTGTGCGGGGAATAAGGCAGATAGAAATAAAATGACAACATTTTTCCTTTTCTGTTCCTTGTCCCCCAAGACTCAGAAGTGTATTAAAAGATACTTTAATGTAATATGCTTTTTTACATTCGGAACCGATGTCCAAACAGGCTGCCCGAGCTAACCCATAGGCGCCGGTAAGTCTGCTGGACATCGGAATTCAAAGCAGTCAGAGGATGTCCAGAGGTGAGATTAGCATTTGGTTAGCGGGGAAAGGCGGAGTACCATCCGGAGATCAGTAGCAGTCCTCCGGGATGCCACTTGCTCTGCCAGACATGGTGGAGCCTGCCCAGCGGGTGGCAATGAGATAGCCAGGGAGAAAGGTGGCAGGCTTGTGCATGTCTTTTGGCTATTTCGGATTTGCCGCTGACCCGGCTTTTTTAGCCAGCTTGGCTCTGATTGGTTGCTTGGGAAAGTTCCCACGCGTTGATTGGCTGTATAATTTTGTGAATAAAACTGAAAATACTATAAGAAAATCGATGAGACAATCAGATTCAAAGTTGCTTCTGTGAATAGCAAGCCTGCCCCCGACAGAGTCTAATTCCAGCTTTTTGGGACCAAGTTCTCAGAAACGAACGTAGCGGTCGTGGCTGGGATTTTATGCCGATTTGAGTTCCAGGAGATTTGGGCTGACTCGCGGTCAGGAGGGACCAAGTTCTCAGAAGAGAACGCAGTGGTGGTGTATGAAATTTTAATGCGATTTGGGTTCGAGGAGATTCCGGGCTAAGTCTCGGTCAGTGTAAAACTCTCCCATAGGGTTCCCTGCACCTAGGAAAGTCTAGTTTTCGACCCCAGTCCCAAAGTAAGTGTGTCTTTTTGTCTGTACTTTGTGTTCCATTGTGTGTAAGCGAATTTATGCCGAATAAATTACAATTTATTTAATGACCTTGTTTTGCTCAATGAATGATGCTGGTAAAAAGGTGTAAATAACCTGGTATCCCATGTTAAGGCTCCATAGAGATAATACAATTACCCATTTGATTAGTTATTCATATATAAAAAATATATAAATAAAATGACTGGGGGAATTTCAATAAAACGTAAGGTTTGTGTCCCATTTGTAATGTGAAAAACTGAAACAGGAATTATTCTTAAAAGAAATAATGAAAAAGGGAAATACATTGGTAACAATAATATAATTGTAGAGGGAATACCCCGGATCTATATCGATATTTAAATCTGCGGGTGGGAGGTCATCACCCCGACATGTATACTGTATGTACAGCATGTATGTATATCTTTATTTATATAGCACCAGCCAGGTACATCACGCGTGACATAATATTATAACACAATGGCAATAAGCGCTTCAGACATAAAACAATAGAAAAGGGAGTCCCTGACCCGCAGAGCTTACAATCCAAGTGGTAAGAGGGGAGAACTTACAAAGACAGATGGAGGGTGTTCTGGTAAGTGCGTCTGCAGGGGGCCAAGGTGGCATGCAGAGACACTGATCCACATCACCCGAGAGGCTCCCGCTGTCACCTTGTCCGGTCACACTGCAATTTCCGATATTACTTCTGGGAGTGAGATTCCTTCTCACTGATTTTATATTAAAGCAGCACCCGGGTATACTCGGTTCTGCCCTTCTTACACTCACACGTGCTACTGATCGACGTGGAACCATACACGTAGCAAGCTCCATGTGAAGCACTAACTCGGTGAGTGCGTTACTTACATTTTAATGCCATGTGGCAATACTTACAATACTACACTGTGTGTTGTTCTTCTTCCCCCTCTGGCGCCCGTAGAGTTGTGACTGTTGGGACAATCCTTTGCTTTTGGGACAGTCCTTTTACGTTGGACGGCATCACATATCACAGGGTTTTTTTTTAACATGGGGTGATGATCATACTGACACGTAGTTTGGACAGTTACTCGGGGTGCAGGAATCATCTCTAATTCGACTCTGGTACGTTGTGTTTTTCAGAAGCGGCTCTGTGGACGTTAAGTCGGACATTTCGTTTGCAAACACCGAGGCGCCCCCCTCAGGAGATAACGTCGTCCAGGTTCTGCTCAGTACGATTGGACCCAACGGCAACAACCTCGGTGCCCTCGCACTAGCACCCGAGAGCATCAAATCGGACAGTGAGTGAGACAACAAGGGGGTGTGGGACCAAATGGTGCATGCAGTATGGAGGTCCTGACACTGACAGTGTGACCGTTAAATGTATGGGGAGAGTGTGTGTAACAGGGAAAACCCAACCGTAGCATGGTGACCCTACTGAAACCTACAGAATGTGGCACATACATCAAGTGGCGGGACACAGGTTAGCGCACACGATCCAGCGTTAACTCCCATTGACTTGACTGAGAGTTAACACCATTTCAGAGGCGCTAACCCATATCAGCGCTTGATGAATCTGAGCCTATGTGCGTTAAAGGGAGATCCTGACTTTATAAGGCGATCCCATTAAAGTGGAGACAAGGAGGATCCTCTTCCAGCTGAGCAGCAGCAAAAGCTTGGGGCCGGTATATTTTCATATCTTTTGGTCCTTTTTTCTTTTGTTCACTCGTCATTTCACACTTTGCTCTAATTTAGAGTATACTATTAGCACGTTGTAGCGAGCGCGCCAGTATCCACAGCCTTTCTGATCCCATTAAAGTGTAAGGGGGCAATTGATTTATTTTAATAGCGTGATCTAACAGTATTTACTAAAGCAAATAACGTGACATTAACCAGGTTTTATTCCTGTAAAAAGTGTCGCGTTATTTTCTAAATTATATGCAAATTAGCTCATTCTATTCTAAGTCACTGGTGCGCAACCCATGGGCGTTGGGAAATCCCTGGGGGGTCGCAAAATGATCCCTTTAGCCCGTGTATCCCTCTGTTCCTTTCTCTCTCTCTCCCTCCCTCCCCCTCGCTCCCTGTCTCTCTCCCCAGCAGATGCAGTCAGAACGTAGCTCTCTCTCCGCTCGTTCAGTGAGGGTGGTGAGGTCGTAGATGCCCAAATATGGATCTGCCGATATTCGAGAATCTACGACATCACCATCCTCACTGAACGGAGAGAGAGCTATGTTCTGAAAGAGAGAGAGCTATGGAGAGGGAGAAAGAGAGATAGAGGGAGGGAGAGAGAGCTATGGAGAGAGATAGAGAGAGAGAGTGACAGAGAGCGCTATGGAGAGAGAGATGGGGAGAGAGAGAAATAGGGGAGAGAGAGATATGGGGGAGAGAGTGACGAGGAAAAAGAGACGGTAGAAACGGGGAAAAAGAGCGAGACATGGGGAGACAGACAGGAAGAGATGGAGAGAGAGCGAGACAGACAGGGAGAGAGAGAGAGCGAGAGAGAAACAAAGGGACACCGACAGAAAGAGAGGGAGAGAGAGCGGGACAGTTAGGGAGAGAGAGCGAGAGAGAGGGAGGGAGGGAGAGAGAGACAGGTGAGGGGGAGAGAGGGAAAAAGGGAGAAAGACAGAGAGAGAGAGAGAGAGAGCAAGAGAGACGGAGGGAGAGAGACAGAGGGAGACAGGCTGCTGTATTACGTTAGTTTCTCAAGTTTATCAGAAGATTAACCCTGTGGGGGTTCAGAAGCAGCGGCACGCGCAGAGTTAATCCGCTGATGTTTCCTGGGCCGCGGGGGGAGGGGGGTGTGGTGGTGTTACAAGTGGATATTTAAATTTAGGGGTCGCGGCTAAAAAAAGGGTTGGGTACCAGTGGTCTAAAATGATATTCCTCCCATAGTCACAAAGCGCTATTAAGTTTCATGCCAGGAATAACACTAGGATAGTGCTACTCCCATCCCGGCCCCAAACCAGGGCAGGAGAGGGAAACAACGCCGCGTTTTACGTCACTCCTAACGCCGACATCACTTTGCTACAGTTCAGTGTCCGGGTGAGAGTAACGCCAGAGTTAGGTAGGAGTTAGAATAAAAACAGTATTATTTCCCTCTCTCTCTTCCCAGCAAAGTCCCAATGTTATGGTCCGGGATGGAAGGAACACGAAGACTTAAATAATCTTATCCTAAAATAACGTAACGTTAACCCTGTTCTAATTAGCTCAATTATGACCGTTGTTTTTTTTTGCATATAATTACTTTAGTGAAGAAGGCAATAACTCAGGGAAAATAACTTTTCTGTTTTAAGTAATGTTATTTGCCCTGAATTGTCCGTTCTGTCTTCTCTACGTCAGGGATCCCCAACGCCAGTCCTCAGGGCCCACTAACAGTGCAGGTTTTACGGATACCCCGGCTAGAGCACAGGGGGTTCAGTCACAATGATTGGGCCACCTGTGCTAATGAGAGGACACCCTTAAATCCTGCACTGTTAGGGGTCCCTGAGGACTGGAGTTGGGGATCCCTGCTCTACGTAACATATAAGCCGTGGCGGCTCATGGTTTGGCTCATGTATGGAAGGTGTGACTTGAATATTAACAAAAGGAACTGAGAAGAACATGAAGTAGCAGCAAGTGGAGCAAATACCACATAAAAAAAATCCTTCCGGTTCTTTCCTCGGCATTTACATGGTAGGGGTTTGCGGTGGGATGTTTCTGGTAAACGTGAATCCTCCTGTTATCTAAGATGGCCGCTCAAATCGTATGGAAGAGGAAAGAACATTAACGAACTGGCTGGTGAGAACCGATTTGATTGATATGACCTCACTGCCCAAACCGGGACGTTTTAAAAGTGCTAATTGTCTCACTTGTCACTAGGTGGCTTCGGGGTCTATTTTTAAGTTCCTTAATTGAGATCAAACAACCCCTATCATGCATGAGCCAATTTGTAATCTATGTCATCATTTGCCCATGCGGCTTATACAGTAAGTACGGAAGGCAGGCTGGGCATTAAGTAGCGAATAGTCGCATCAAGGTAAGCGAGGGGGCGCGAGCACCAGCGGAGGGAAGGCAGGGGGGCGCAGCTGCAAAAGTTTGCGCTCCCCTGGTCTAACACCACTCGGTGACCCTCAGTGAGTCCATGAGTTGCATAGACACAAAGTCACCTGCTTCTGCTCTATCCAATTTTTTTGTTTCAGTCGCTCCTACGACCTTCTCAGCTCCTCTGCCCCCCAAGACATTCCCGGGCTATGCCGTAGCTATCATTGTCATGTGCATCCTGGTGATTTTGGCCATCCCTCTGCTCATCTTCCTGGTGAGTTATGATCGGGTTTATCTCAATATAAATAGCACCCATATACACAAAAAAGCCCAGGCTGACGATGTCAACCGAATATAAAGCACGTGTGGGTCTGTCTATTTCTTCGTGTATTGTGTGACTGAGCAAATATCGGTATATTTTTGTATATATCCAAGTGTCTGTGATTACTCTTTGTTGCACCTGTGTATAAATGTGTGTGCATATCAGTGTGTCTGTATGTGCCTCAGTGTGTGTTATCACTGCCTGTGTGTAAATGTGTGTGCATATCAGTGTGTCTGTATGTGTCTCGGTGTGTTATCACTGCCTGTGTGTAAATGTGTGTGCATATCAGTGTGTCTGTATGTGTCTCGGTGTGTTATCACTGCCTATGTGTAAATGTGTGTGCATATCAGTGTGTCTGTATGTGTCTCGGTGTGTGTTATCACTGCCTGTGTGTAAATGTGTGTGCATATCAGTGTAAATGTATGTGTCTCGGTGTGTGTTATCACTGCCTGTGTGTAAATGTATGTGCATATCAATGTGTCTGTATGTGTCTCGGTGTGTTATCACTGCCTGTGTGTAAATGTGTGTGCATATCAGTGTGTCTGTATGTGTCTCGGTGTGTGTTATCACTGCCTGTGTGTAAATGTGTGTGCATATCAGTGTGTCTGTATGTGTCTCGGTGTGTGTTAGTGAATTTCTGCCATGGTTAAAGAGCAGCACGTGGTGGCATTAAGTTGCCAATCAACCGATATAAGTGGCAGAGGGCGTCCGTAACCCTTTTTATGCCGGGGGACAACAATACATTGCTCTGCATGTTATTATGCTGCTTTGCAAAGTGCTAGCTCTTCTGGCACATTCCTCATACACAGAGTCCCTCACAGTCCTTATACATCTCATGTTCTTCATCGCGTTCCTCACACAAATCATCATGTCCCTCACACTCCTCATATCCATCACACACATCGTGTACCTCACACCCCTCATCATGTCCCTCATGCTTCTGATTGTGGCCCTCACACTTCTCATCGTGTCCTTCACGCTCCTCATGTCCATCACACATCACATCTCTTACGTCCATCATGTCCATCACACACATCATGTCCCTCACGTTCCTCATCATGTCCCTCACGTTCCTCATCATGTCCCTCACGTTCCTCATCGTGTCCCTCATGCTTCCCATCATGTCCTTTACACTCATCATCAACTCCTCATGTCCCTCACACACATCGTGTACCTCACACCCCTCATCATGTCCCTCATGTCCATCACACACATCGTGCCCATCACACTCCTCATCATGTCCCTCAGGCTCTTCGTGTCCCTCATGCTCCTCATCATGTCCCTCATCATGTACCTCGTGCTCCTCATCGCGTCCCTCACACACAATGTGTCCCTCACACTCATCAGACCCCTCACACTCCTCCTTTCTTCTTTCTCTAGGGTCTGAGAACTGACGTGTGCCAGAAACTCTCCAACGCTTGTTCCCTCAAGCCCCCGTATACATCCTATCAGGGGATTGTAATTCCCAACCAAGGAACCAAATTCACAAATTACAGGGTAAGAACTTCTTCTCTGCTGCTCTGATCGCATGTTAAGCTCATTACCCCCTTTGCCTTTTACAGGACACTTCAGGGAAGGTCACAAGTAAAGTATCGGGGGCAATTTTTACTAAGCTGTGCAATTCTATATTCCACCTTCTGGCTCCAGAAGACAGCCTAATGTTCTGTAAAGTGGAATAACACAGCTTCATGAATATGTGCTCTGATACTTCACTTGTGACCTCCTCTGAAGTATGGGAATATTATACAATAGTATGTGGTGCAGTGTCCCATTTGTGTTGTCATTGCTTATAGAAGTTTAGTAGTCCCTCCCCTACCTAGGAATTCATCTTAGCGGATCAGTTGAAACTTTATATAGAGCTAATTATCCTACACTAATGAAGCTCCTCAATGACAATCTAGAATCATGGGAGAAGGAGCGGCTCAGTGAGTAAAAACACTGACTGGCACTGAGAGTTTGAAGCAGGGGAGCCTGGTTCACTTCCCGGTGTCGGCTCCTTGTGACCTTGGGCAAGTCACTTTATCTCCCTGTGCCTCAGGCACCGAAACATAGATTGTAAGCTCCACGGGGCAGGGACCTGTGCCTGCAAAATGTCTCTGTAAAGCGCTACGTAAAATAGCAACGCTATACAAGAACATGCTATTATTATTACGAAATACAGCATCTCTTGGATACGTAGAATAGCCTCGGTGAAGAGGAACCTTCTCTCAAGGTTGATGTATTTGATCCCTGTGTAAAGCTGTGATCTAAAGGTTATGCAGCCATGTATGTCCAGGTTCATATGGGGAGGTAGGAAGCCCAGGGCCAAAAACCTTGATTCTCCAATGGCCCACTGCCATGGGAGGTCTGGCTGTCCCGAACCTGCTAAAGTAGTTACAAGCCTCCCAATAGGGACAATTACTTCTCTGGAATTCCCAGGACAACACCAGAGATTGGCTTGAGGTGAAAAATGGAATGGGCCTCCCCATAAAGATAAGCTCTTGGGGTGTCAAAGTACAGCATGTGAGCCGTGGGGGAGGGTTTATACCCCACCCCACCCCCTCCTCTGTTGTGTAAAGGTTTTGCAGAAAGTATGTTGAAATCCTTCCAAAATTCTTTTACGGTTGAACTTCCTTCCTCATCAGTTGTCCTGATGGCCTTGGAATATGTTCGCCTAAAATAGTAGGCCTTGAAGGAAGCAATAGCCCCCTGGTCCAAAGGCTGGATCAATGAGGGGGTGTTGGGGCGGTATGAATACCACCATAATGTGTGGATGCAAATCATCCAGGAACACGGGATGGCCAGGAGCATTGTCCAGGAGGAGCAATGCTTTCAAAGCAAGATTATTCTGCAGGGATTAACTCTGAACTTGCTCTGCAAGAGAGCTGTAAACCATTGGGCTGTGAGCTACAAGCACGCAGGCAAGAAGAACTCCCCACACACCAGTGCACATGGTCGTAATGCTCTCCCCATTTTCTCCCTCTCTCTAGACTCACTCGTACGATCTCCCACATTGACCGCATCCAACGGAAAGACAGACCCACAACGCATGGGACCCTCTACCTGTATATACAGAGAGAACCAAGCTTGTAGTTATATAGGGTGTTTGTATCACGCACACAGGCTGGTCTCACATTTACATTACAACTCATTACTGGTTTACGCTTCACCCCGTTACTCAGGGCAGGCTCCCCATTCCATGTTAGAGGGGACTTCCGGAAGCCAAACTCGTTAAGAACCGGTGTGAAAAAACGAACCAATTTCCCCCAGAAAAGTGTTAGGGAATTGCGGCAGGTTTTTTTGGACTGGTTTCCTAGTCCTAGTTTTGCAGATGGAAGACTTTGGTAAAGAGACATTAATGTATTCATATTTATTAAGCGCAATACTGTGCCATAAAAACATATTTCTTCCATGTGATAGACTAAGGCATGAATTAGAGTTTCATTCGTCTGATTAGCGAGCCTGATGCTTGATACAGAACCTTATATCTCGGCGGTCGGGTTATCGCAGTAGCTAAGGCCATGAATAAACGTAGTGGTACTGTGCAATAATGCAGACCGTCCTCCCTCTAAATGCTGGATCATTTTATTATGCTGCTGTTTGTTTTTAATCCCCACTTGGCTTCCAAATAATTATTTTATTAGAGATGTATTAAAGGGAACAGCTCACAGGATGTAACACGCCGGTCTGGGGATTAACCAATCGGAACGCTTCTTCTTGACCTATATGATGGCTCTTAAAGTGGGAGGGGAAAAGGTCAGAGGGGTCGGAGGTCATGCGTAGCAGGGAGATATAGAATTATTGAGCTACCGCACAATTGTATGTGATTTGTATACAATCACAAATGACTTGTATTTATTTTATGCAGTTATACATTTAAATTATACAGAGAACAGGGAGACAGAAGAATCAGTCGCGCACACGCACATGCACACATTACAGTAACTGCCCATCTGACGTCTCTGTTTCTTTCATATCATTTTTGTATGACGAATAGCAATTACATCTGTTTATATTAGTGCTTTCCATGTTACTAGCTGTTGGATATACCAGTACTCAGGAAAAGAACACTTTTTTTTAAATGTATGTGTTATAAAATGAAAGTGCTGCAAAAATAAACGTTTGCTACAAAGAAAAAAATAATCTGTGTCTGCGATGTTATTATGTCTGATGTTCGGGGGAAGTTTCTGCCCCACATCTTCTCATGAGTTTCAAAGCTTTTATTTACACCCAAAAGGCCCTCTCGTGAGCCCAATGAAATATATTGTGCTATATACAGCCTTTGAAGGTAGTGGTCAGAAGTGTATGAGGACGGTCACTAGCCACTGAGGCTACTGCGTACTGGACATCCGTGAAGGAGCTCTGGTGTGTGGTCACTAGAAGATATGTTAGCTGGGCAGGGCAACTCTAGCAAGGAGTGAGCCTGAGCACCAGGGACATTTATGAAGAGAGTTATTTTATTACAGCAACATTAACAAACTCTTCTAGACGGGTCCCACCCAGCAGGTGCACTGGCTTAGGGTGTTGGAGTGAATGGGTGTATACACCTAGGTGGGAGGTCGGGTGGACTTCCTTGACAGCGATGAGGGAGCAGCACGGGCATTTTCCTTCAAGTCTCCTCTTTGCCAAACACATCCAACGACGAGTTGGCTTAGCGGCCGGGGTGGTGACTAGCTTTAGCTGAAGGATGCTTAGACGTGCGTCGCAGTCCATTGGCGTCAATGTAGAGCCGTCTGCGCTGGGTGATTATCGCACTGTTTGACTTGGTTAATGTTCCTTCAGATAGGATTTGGAAGGTTTTGGCAGGTCTGGTAGTCCGGGGCAAGTTTAAGGGGTAAAATAGCCCGTTGGTGGAGGCTGTTTGGGGGGGTAAGTACATTGTAACCTTGCCAGACGGGGCTCAGTTATGATAATGTCTGGTGGTGGCATGGTGGGTACGTGGGCAGGGCTCATTGTGCTTTGAGGACCTAGGGCCCATCTAACGGCTGACCAGGGGTCAGCTGAGCAGCTGGGACTTGGGATGGTTGCAGCTAACAGGCTGTGATTTAAGCGATTAGCCTTACCTGTGGGTGCAGCACTCTGGCACGATTAGCACCTCCCCTTTTGCTGTATATAAGTAAAAGCCGTGGCCATTGTACCTCCAGACGTGCGTGCGCGGTATCTGCGGGATGTTGGGGGGGGGGCAGCATCGCAGGCTCTGAGGTCAGGTTATTTTAAATTTGTAGTTCTAACTGAACGCAGCACACATTACTTAATTATGATTTTTTTTTAATGTATTTTTTGGGGGGGGTTACAACAGTATATTGCTTTTAATTTGATATAGCCTAACATTTTCTGAAAAACAAATTATTCAAAGAATTTTTCTGCAATTTTTTTTATGGAATAGGTCGTAAAATTGATTTGTGGGAAATGTATTTAAATAACGCAAACCAAAAACCAGTTGCAGGGTGGCACACAGTTTCAGCGTGGCACACAGTTTCAGCGTGGCACACAGTTTCAGCGTGGCACACAGTTTCAGCGTGGCACACAGTTTCAGCGTGGCAAACTGGAGTCAACATTTGCAAACTTTGAAATTACTTTAGGAATTGTGCTATTGATGATTTGACGCAAACTGCGACGGCGAAAGATCTTTATCAAAGTTGAAACTTATTAAAAAAAAACGATTTCGCAGTCGCTGCTTCAGCCCACATTCAGCGCTCATTCCCCGATGACAATCGAATCAGATATACTTCATAAAATCGAATGTGATGATGTTAGTTGTGCTTTTACTTTTGCAAATAAACAAATAGAAAGAGACGCGTAGATAAAATGTTTGTGTTTGTCGTAATTTTTGGAGAATAAAAATGTTAAATGTCCAATAAAAACATTCTGTAATTGTACCTATGCCATTGTATTTAAATGTGACATTTGTGGGTGGGGTCCCCAATTTAAATTTAGCCCACGGCCTGAAAAGACCTCTGCCTGCCCAGACTATTATCCTGATCTCTGCATGCCCTGACTGACTATTATCATGACCTTAGTTTGCCCTGACCTCAGTCTGCCTGACTTTTGCTTCAGTCTCGTCCATTGTACTCCATTTGTCGATCAAGCCCTTCAACAACGCTGTAGCGCTCAGCCCATCTCGACAACCACGCTCCGTTTCCTGTTGTGGAGTTCACCTTATGGACTGTGTACAGAGATTTAGCTCTCTGTATACTGAGAGTTTAGAACCTATCCTCCTGTGCCTCACTAATCCACTCAATCTGATCCTGGGATTAGAGAATGACATTTCATGGGATCTGATAATGAGGAATTAGCAGGTACAGGTTTAACAACCAACCTACACACACACACACACACACACACACACACACACACACACACACACACACACACACACACACACACACACACACACACACACACACACACACCGTTTCAGCTGTTTGTCCCAGGTCTCAACTTTTCTGGCCACTGTCCCGGTTTTTCTCTTTTTTTTCGCTTGCCGGCTGCGGGTCCGCATACGTGACCGGTAACCTTCAATCACGCATGCGCGGGCCCGGCAATCACTCATCACGCATGCGCAGTCAGCGCTCCCTAATTTCTTCAGGGGCCTCAATGGGGAGGGTTTGTCAATCAAGCATTACCTTTCCCCTTATCCACCCCTGTCCTTATCAGACAGACAATACAGATAAGGGGTGGGGGCTTTGCCTGTGCAAACCCTTGCTGAACACAGACGTCAGACACCAGGGAGCTGCGCGAGGAAATCAGCCCCCTCCCAAGTCTCAGCTCCCTGTGTTTACAAACTAATTTAAAAAATACATATAGGAGTCAGATTTGGGTAAAAAAAATACATAAATCAGAGAGATGTGACTTTTAACCATGTCACTGCTATGAGGACACTTTGCTCCTGCTAGAATATCACTGTCATTAGTACGTGGAGGGGCGAGGTTAGTAAATACGGGCACATTTCTCTCTCCTCTAATCAGTCTTTTTGCCCATGAAGCCACTTCCATCGCTGGAGGACCCTTACCCGGCATTGCACTGACCGGGCTGTAGAGGTCTTCCAGCAGCTGCCTTAAGGCAGAAGACTGCTTGGTAAATATGACTCTGTATCTATGCCCCACCTCAGCCTGCAGGGAAAACACACAGAGGTATTTCTGGCTTGTGTTCAAACCCCACAAATAAACCAGATTCCACGAGAGACGTCACTTCGCCTCCATATCGCTCTCGTCAGGGAGTCTGAGCACAGGGTATGTTCCTTACGACTCACTACGTGAAACCCAGTGATTTAGAGTGGCGCTTTAACACAGTGCAAGTGATCTAAAAGAATATAAATACAAGTGGTGAAACTGAAAAAACTCTCAACCTTCCAGGGAATATACACTGATTCCCTCGCAAAACGTATGGATCCAGGGGGGGGGGGGGGGGGGGGAAGGAGCAGGATCTCAGGAACACCCAGAAAAAACAATATGTTTTTTTCTGGGTGTTCCTGACGATCCTGCTCCCTTACGACTCACTATACAGAATAGACGCGTTTGCCACAGTATTTACCAACTGATAGTGGATCCATGTATATGGCTACAAGAGCCATTGCGTCTTTGGAGTGATATTGATCTGCACTGTTCCGAAATGTGCCTAATTATGTGTACACACACCTAATATATATCCCAGTGTCTCTGGAGCTATCCACGTGACTGTGATTTATCACACACTATGTTTTGAGTGCACGGTATTCATTTGTTTACAATACTTTTGTATTGTTGTGGGTGGTAGCTGATACAACAAGATACATATCAATGATTGCGTGAACTAATATATGCATATGACAGCGGACTAGTTACCATTTTGAGACAAACACCCAGTCTGCAACACCTTCATGTGGCCCTTATATACACCTCTGCACGGATACAATTTGCGGATTAGGGTATTACCTCATACCGCTACTGATTACGGTGTATACAGATACGGAACTATACATCTAGGTATTCCATATGGATCTACATTGGCCTCTAGAATTGTGTCTCGTGTAATACAGAGCCATACAGGTATACACAGCAGTAGTAGCGTCTGTATTCACAGGGAATACTCGTTACATACATACATACATACATACATATCAGGGTGCCTAATTAAGAGCCATAAAACCTCTCTCCCCCGTACCTATAACATAACAAAGCAGGGCTGGCAAGAAGAAGAAAAAAAATCACCTTATGTTCTACAAGACAATAAGGGGCAGATTGTAGGTACATCCGGCCTGGGCGATTCCTTGATGAGGCGTCTGTGTCCTTGCAACGCGTCACCATATGATGTGATGTCGCAGCGCTGTTTGATATCGGGTTGCCATGAGAACGCGATGCCACTCCGGAGAAGAGTTCCCCCATTTGTTGAACAACACTTTGGTATTGCCGAGGGTCATATGGAGGCCACATTCTTACTCGCCTCGGGTTGGAGGTGAAGGCATTCACCACGGCTGATCCTGGGACATCTGACTGAACTAAGCGGAGAGTAATTACTACTTTCGCGTTGCGCACGCGGACCGCGAGGAGAGTTCAGGAGGCACCGGAGCATCGGTACGTTCGGCGTCCGAGCGAGCGCCTTCCAGAGCGGTCTGTGAGGAGATCGCAGGAGACGCCGTTACATGCGGCGTCTGTGGGTGTTGTGTGATCACACCTAAGGGATACTACCAGCATCCATTAGAAGCAAGCAGCACCGGATAAAGACTTTCCCCGATGCTATCTGGAATCCTGCTTGTCGTAAATTGGATTCCAATTTTTGTCACTGGATGAGCAGCAGCAAAGTCATCCTTGCCTTGAGATTAAGATACGTCTGTTTTATATCATATATTTGATTAAATTAGCTTTCTAGCTTATCATTAGGTGTAGTCCGTCCGTCAGTCCGTCCGTCCGTCGCCCAACAGGGGAATCCACCCCTGGGGAGATAATACCCAGATAAGGAGCAACACTGCTTGAATAGCCCCTGGGGAAAACTACCTAAGGAGAGAGAGAGATAGCGGGACCCAAAATACCCACAGATCAGGCACACTCAGAAAACAGAACACAGAAGACCCCATAGACAGGATATACACCATTATATATAAGGAGCCTTTCAAACTGAAGACCCATATGACTTGCCACGCTTCATCATAAAGTAAATATGGGAAAATGAGAACCTGTAACAGGTGCCTGCCACAAACTGTAATGAACCGCGAGGCTGAGGTGGGGATACAGAAACACCGACCTGAGGCCGCGAGGTCGCGTCCGGAATGCAGAGTTGTGGTCGTCGGTAGCCGGGTCAGGGTTGGAGAAGGGAGAATCGTAGTATTACTTGCCGTGGTCATTGGTGGGAGGAGGTATGGATCGTTGGGGTCACTAGCTGTAGTCAAGGGTTGGAGAGAGACAGGATCGTTGACAGGTAGCCGTGGCTTCCGTAGAGCTGAACGATAAAAGGACAGCAAAGCAGGCAAGACAAGGCAAGGCAGGAGTAACGTGCTTGCGACTAGCACAACGTCAGAGGGAGAGAGCAACTATGCTCAGCCAAATTGGGAGCAGCACTAGCTGAGCATATAAAGGGAGATGAGCCAATCAGAGGAGTCAGCCTCTTGATTCGTTGCTGAGAGAGCTCAGCACAGCAATTAGTGACGAGGGTTAGCAGCAGTCAGTTTGCATCAAAGTCTGGAGCGGAGTCTGCTGCTGATGCTGCCGTCTCGGGGGGCGACGCCCGAGCCAGATCCTCACAGAACGAACCCCACAGCATGAATTCTCATCCTAATAAATTCCCAACAGAGTAGAGGGGGGACATGACGCTCTTGCTTAACTACAGTAAACCCATGGCGGAAAAATCCATGACCTCAAGTAAATAATCCAAATGGCTCCAAAGCACTCGAAGCAAGATAAGACAACGGAGAAGCAGCTTGAGGTTGCCAGCGTGAGGCAATTGCAAGACAAGCGATTAAGAATATCACACCAATACTGGACGCCAAGCTGGAGCCCATAAAAATGTCATTAAAAAGCATACAGGGTCAATTAGCCACGCAGAAAAAGAATATGAAGGAAGCAAAATAATTTGTTAATTTGGAGGACACGAATCACACAACTACAACACAACCTCCAGAAACTAGAAGAGGCCCAAACAATACTCAAAGACAAAATGGAAGACGAAGAAAACAGGCCCAGAAGGAACAACTTAAGGTTCTTTGGAATTCCAGAAACAATTGGAGGAAGCCAGCTAGCTACACTACTAGCAAAAACCATCCCGGAATATCTAGAATTGAATATGGAAGCGAAACTTCAAAATAGAACGCTTCCATCAAATAGGGCCCACAAAACAAACAAAATAGGGCCCTCCAGATCAGAATCAGTGAGTAGACCGAGACCTGCAATCGCCCAATTCTTGGACTGGGCAGAGAGGAACAAACTATTCACAGCATACAAAACCAAGTAGATGGCAACAACATTTTGATCTTCCAAGATTTCTCCATGCAGGTTTCACATAAATAAAAAGAAGTCGCAGAAGTATGCTCCAAGCTGTACAAGGAGATCAAGTTTGCACTTCTGTATCCGGCTAAACTTCAGAAGCAACCCGAAAAAGGAAGTGTATTCATAAACAGCCCAGCAGAAGCACAGGCGTTTCTACACAGGTTCAATGATGTAAAAGACAGAGGACAACTGAAAGAATCGATATCAGAGCTAACACATAAACTTTCAACAGCACCTAGATGGCTCATTACAGACAGAAACCAGGACTATAGACAAGCTTTCCCCCCCCCCCACTTCCATACCCCCCCTCAAAACTATATCATCAAAAACATTCAGAGTGAAACTTAAATCAGGATTTGTGATTTCATATCACAATACTGAATAGAATAATTAGTTTGTATGTTATAATAAGTAGCTATTATAATCAGAGAAGGGCTACATTATATAACCCTCCTTACCCAGCTTCTAGAGAGATTACATTGGTGTACATTTGGCTACTGAACAGGGGTTACCTCAACTCAGGGTGCTGGATTCAGGTGGCTGGGCGATGAGGCAGCAAGGATGGAAAATAATGGGCGCCAGGAACGTTTGTAGTTCAACTGTCTTTTATTCGTGTCCTCAGGCACGGGGACGAGTCACACGTACATGGTAACGTTGTACTGGTTTTACAACAGACATACATAAATACAGGGCTTCCATTAGTGCCCACTCAACACTCAAGTGGAGGTGCATTGACTTACTCACTTTACTTTTACTTTGTGTGGGACCCGGCCCCCCTTTGTTTTTTCGGGATCTTCATTGGGGTTACACTAGACCAATATGGGAATCCTGGCTGGTCCTTTGCAAGTGAGCACAATACCTTTTTCCTGTTTGGGAACTGCCACTTCCATACAAAGAGGAATATTAATGTGGATCCGTTGTTAGAGCTGATCCGACGAACCCTGGAAACCCTCTTTCCTGAGGCCCTCTATGGCGTGCTGTTTTCCTATCTTTTAGATATGTTGGACTCCATTAGCCTTCTTCTGGGATCCTAACTTAGAGGGGCACTGTCCCTATCTTCAACATAATAAAGCACGGACGGCTAGTCTCTGCTATTACTTTATGAACATCCCCATCTACGTTCCCCCGAGGCTCCTCTCCTCTTGTCCTCCAGGAACCCGACTTCAAGACCCTTCCCCCTATCTTTTTACATCCCTTCTGACATCAGTATGCCCATGGTAACACAGGGTGTGGCCCAGCACACACTATCAACTCATCACAGCAACCCCATTGAGGGGGGGTTACAATTATACGGTCAATAAGATGGAGAGAGACTGTAATGGTAGCTATGTCATTGTGGATGTGCCCAGAACATACGTGAAAATGAGAGGTAACTCAATGTATTACTTCCTGGTGAAACATTTTATAAATAAATGAATAAATAAACATTGGTTGGCAGGAGCATCTTTTTGGCGAACATATATGCCCCTAACAGCCTCAACACAAGCTTCTTCTCTGAAATACTAACAAAAAAAATACTGTATAAAGTCAGACTCCAACCCAAGCCCCCTTGGATTTTGGGAGGGGACTTCAATCTAGTCTTTGATGAAAAATTAGATAGAAAAAGTCAAAAGAATTGAAAAGAAAAATCAAAAACGACAAAATGTTAGTAATATGCTGAACCCCACTGATACCTGGAGACACCTTAACCGCCCCAGAGCGAGACTTTACTTTTTACTCCAACTCACCTGCTGTTCTCCAGGTTACCAAAGCTAGCTTAGGAATCTTAACCATTTCTGATCACGCCCCAGTGTATTTCGTGACAGAGTGGGACAAAGAGCTCACCTCACATGGAGGAGAGAGAGTCCCAGCAACGTAAGCAGCAAATAAACACTTCAAAACACTTTGGCAGACAGCATGAAACCACTTTGCAAAGAGCACACAGGACATCTATTCTGGGAAACCGCTGAAACGGCACGAAGAGGGAATATTACTAGTTATGTCAGCTTGAACAAAAAGAAAGCAAATTAATCCGTATTAACAGCTGCAACACTCACATGGGCCTTTCCGACTTTAAAAAACTTACTGTACCCCTCATCGGGGGAATAAGGAAACATTCTTGCAAGCAAAGAGAGAACATGAATTAATCCTACTGAAAAGATTAGCATAAATAAATGTAAATACCATATATATGGCAATAAAGCAGGCACATTCTTACCAGCAATATCGGGAGACAGCTTAGTTATGGCAATTAAGTGATAATTAGTGTGAAGCGCTAGTTATACTTGTGAATCTATAATAAGTGCCAACAAATATAGTGTGCACAAATAAGCAACAAAATGATCCAGGGTCTAATAATGAACAACCAATTTAAACGTCCAATGCAAAGAAGTCCATGAGCCGTCTAAAACGTGTACCGATTTTCTGGGGGAAATCAGAATGCAGACCTGGAACAAAGACTTTTATGGCGCTTGAACGGTTAATAAATCACACACTTAAATCAAACCCGTCGTGGCTGTCCTTGGAAATCAGCTCTGCTGCTTGGAAACCCTCAGTGATTATCGCAGTGCTGACATACAGCACATGCCGAGAGATGGATACAAGAACAAAGTGCAATCATAGTGCATTATCCCGGGTTATCCGCATTTGTCATTACTTGGGATGAAAATGAATTAGTATCCTTGATATAAACCAGAGTGGGACTTGTGATCACGAGGAACAATATTTAATAAAACTTTTAAAAGCAGTTGAATAGACAAGGGTTTTTAAAAAAAAAAAAAAAAACATATATTAGCTGACATCTTTTCTTGACGACGACGGTGGGTAAAATTACAATCTACTCACTAGAAATATCTAGAACATGCGCCAGGTATGCAGATGGTCTCGGTGTGTTTGGGGATCCCGGCTGGCTTATTCGTTTGGTTGTGGACGTGCTGTATCAGCTGCTCTTCTCCGGCCTAGCACCCCTGAGGAAGTGACATTCTAGTCGTGAAACGCGTAGGGTGAAGGGTTAACACAGGAGTGTTTCGGAGATCCCCCAGCGGTGATGGATGACGTCCCACAGAGAGGCCGGCTGGTGAACGCAACCGGAGGAGAAGCTGAGCAGCTGATCAAAAAAAAAATGTTGTTTCTTGCTCTAAGTGTGTAAAATACCTCACAGTGCCAATGGATTCAAATTCTCAAAGTGACATATATAACTTGGTGATGGAAAAATATATATACATTTAACAGGTGAAAGTGAACCTTATACACCACAAAGACGATGTATAAGGTTCCTTTTCACCTGCTGAATATATATATATATTCCCATCATATCAAGTATTGTGTGTGTGTGTGTGTGTGTGTGTGTGTGTGTGTGTGTGTGTATGTGTGTGTGTGTGTGTGTGTGTGTGGTATACATCACTGAAGATTCATATTTTTATTTTTTGTTTCTTGTGCACCTTCATCCAAGACCAGCGCGAAGGACAATTGTTTTCTACATACATTTTAGCAAGTCGGAAGCGCTCACAGTGCGCCACGATGTGACAAAACCCCAATATCGGAGCTACCTTTCCATTCAAATGGGCCCCCATGTATATCAAATATCTAGTTATAGCAGTTGTACACTTAACGTTACCCCTATAATTGGGGAAGTGAAAGAAAAAAACTTACATTACGGAACAAACTTTTCATTTTGGGGAAGGGGGAAACCGGATAAAAATGTAAATCTTCCCCCAACTACTCTACCCAGTGATGTCCCCCATCGCCCTACCCAACAAAGATATTAAGAAAATACATACAATTTCCACCGGTATTACTGTATATGGGGAGGGAAGACTAGGGAAAATAAGTGGCAGGAAAGTACAAATGGTGTACTTTAGGGGCCTACTTCAAAGATGATCAAACATTGGACATTCTGAGGGCAATCAATTCATCAATAGAGAAATCTGGGAGGAAATACTATTAACTAATATACTGTAGCGCCGACGAGTATTCTAAAACAAATCTGGGGCAATCACCAACAAGACCCAGGTACATGCTGGGTACATCCTGCAACATGTCAGTGACATTTCTGCAGACAGACTAATGGCCCATCGGATTAACAGCGGGGGTCCCTGGCTGTCCCATTCAAACTGACCCCTGCTGTGTTAATCCGATGGGTCATTAGTCTCTGCAGAAATGTCACTGAAATGTTGCAGCATGTACCCAGCATGTACCTGGGTCTTGTTGGTGATAGCCCCAGATTTTCAAAGGCAAGTTTTAGAATACTGGTCGGCGCACCTGTATAATGAAACCGAGGATATGCCAGGGAGCAACTGCAAAATAGATTTGAAACAGACGTGTGTTTGTTAGTTTAAGGTTTAATAGGTTGTGTTTGGTTCATGGTCGCCCAGCTACCAAACATACCATTTACTGTACTTGGACCAGCTCCTTTTCCCAGAAGAGAAGACGAGATACTGGACTATGTCCAGGACATACTTGAAAACGAGAGGTAACTCAATGTATCACTTCCTGGTAAAACATTTTATAAATAAATAATAAAGACAAAAAGAAGAAAAGAAAAGAAAAAGGGGGGAATAGAGCATGTCCAGAGCCACACAGCAAGTTAACGCGAGAGGGATGTATCCAACAGCTATGCCAAAAACCATGAGGGACTGGGGTCCAGGAAACTAAACACAGAGCATGCCAGTATAATGGCTACAGGGAGAAGGTATATTTGAGAACATTGTGTAAACCAAGATATGGAAAAGAACATTATACCGCATGATGTTATGAATACTGCTGTAACAGGAAATATGATGCAGGTGAAAAGTACTCTGGGTCCCAAAATCTTGTATTCACAATGAACCAGGAAAAGGAAGGGGAAAAAAAAGGGGGGGGGGGGGGGGGGTGAATGTCTAGAAAACCACTGAACCGGAGTCACACCAAGAACAATGCAACAAAGAAAGAGGTTTATAGGACTTTATTTCACATCACGAATCACTGCTCATCTTAAACGTACAGTGGGGTAAAACCACGAAACAGCTCCACCTGGTGGACATAAAGGGACAATGACTTATTCCATAAACCAAACCCCTCAACTGAGAAACGAAGAAGGGTTCCTAGTTGATCCGGCTGGAAGCAGGGAACCAGAAGAGCACAGCAGCAAAAAGCAGGGACCAAGCAATAAAGTGCCGTAAAAACAAGGTTTTTAATCCATTCAGAACATACAAGTGAGGGCAAAGTGATCATCTAATCACTTGTGAAACCCCAGTGCAGAAAGGATGGTCCTGTATCTCTCGGATCTGAATAGTTTATGTAGCCCTGGCTGGTTTTGGGCTACCAATCTGTCCTACTTCCTGGGAGTAAGCCCCAGAAGAGCAGGCCTGCAAGGAGTAATCATGGGTTTTCCCCACTCCTATGCAGCTTCAGTGAGTCACAGGGGAGGCGGTGCAACCAGGCCGTGTGTCCAATCAGGGACTCAGACCTGGTTCCTGCACTTAATAAGCTGCACTTCCTGATTTAATTCAGTTAGTCTCTACCTTTGACAGGTCAGTCTACCCAAACCAGTTGTGCAGGGCTCTGCCAATCTGTGGGCCCTCCCTTAGGGGAGCAGCAGGAGGACTATTCATTCCTCTTACTCCACCAGGGAGTAAGAGAAGAGCTGGGACTGCTTCTGGTGCCCTAGGCTGGGAGTGCAGGTCCAGGAACATCCTGAGGGTGAAGGCCTTAAGCTCTACCGTTGATGGGTTTTCTGTGGAAACTACAGTGTGAATAAAGTGTTCTAGTATACCTTCTTGCCGGAGACTGAAATTGATCAGGAAGGAGAGCAAGGAAACTCTCCTGCAGGGATTTCTCCCCTCACCCCTGGGGCCTGCAAGAGATGGAGGCGCTGTCACCGTGAGTACGAATTAGTTGTTACCCCAGAAGCCTGTTCTGGCATTCCCTACCACCATGCGGGAGACTCAGATCTACTGTGAGATAGCAGGTATGCACCACCACACTCCATGTAGCAGCAAGATCTCCCAGGGTGGGGGAGAGAATATATGTTACACATTTATATATTTAAAAATATATATTTTAACTGCACTTCAACCCAATGACAGAATAAAACAGAACCTTTACTAAAGACTTTAAAAACATACTGTATGGGTGCAATAACAGCACAAAATAGAAGCTAGGAAGAAAGCTTCCCTGTGTGCTACTGTAGTAATGTGATCACTACAGCCAAACCCTACAGGATTTTGTCCTTATTCGTTAAGGTAGTACCTCCTAGGGCCAAACTGAATTAATTTGTGTCATGATTAAGGGGTCAGTCCCTCCTAGGCCAAAGTGTACTAATTGCAGTCACCGGGTTAAGGGGTCAGTCCTTCCAAGGAGCAAAGCTTACATCTGCGCCGCCCCAAAAGGCAGACCCCCGATGGGGCACCCCAAGAGCTGCTCCCCTCTGCACAGGACCAATGCGCTAAGGGTTAACCCCAACCAAAGAACTTTCAATTCGCAGCTGCATTCAATCTGAACCCCTTAAGCGTACATCTGAGTCGCCCCAAAGGCGGACAGCCTTTGGCGCAGCTAAAGGGTGTGAGCGATTTGCTGATGTTAAAGCTTCTCTATTTCAATCTGAAACTCAACCATTTTACCCCCTGTACCCAATCTTCCAACTCTATCCGTCCATGAAAATGTCTGTGTATTGACTGTATAACCTCTGTTCATATAATGCAACCCTGTATTAGTTATAACCATATGGAATTGCAGCTTTAAATGCTGGCTTGATGCGAGACGTCTCGTATTCCTGCAACTACCAGTGGTGGTAAATCAGGGATATGTGCTCACCTCGGCTTTTTATCCCTTTACTATTAACCAAACACTATTGCTCTGTAGCCGTGTAGTAAATAGCTTGGTTTGTGGGGACCTCGATTAAATTACTGCTGACCCGATGGAAGAGTCACTCACACAACAGCAGGTGAAAGGTATTCAGGGTCCCAAAATCCTGTATTCACAATGAACCAGGAAGAAAAACAAACAATGGAGGGGGAATGTCTAGAAAACCACTGAACCGGAGTCACACCAAGAACAATGCAACAAAGAAAGAGGTTTATATGACTTTATTACACATCACGAATCACTGCTCATCTTAAACGTACAGTGGGGTAAAACCATGAAACAGCTCCCCCTGGTGGACATAAAGGGACCATAACTTATTCCATAAACCAAACCCCTCAACTGTGGAAACCCAGCGCAGAAAGGATTGTGGTGTAAATCCCGTATTTGTCTAGTGAGGCCAAGAATTGTAACTCCAGATAAAGTTACCAAGAATTTACCTGTTCTAGAGTTTGAAGAATTTTGTCAATTCTGCAGTTCTAGATCTGTGCACGCAATTGGGCTTGTCTAGAACTGCCAGATCCAGCATTGACCTATCTACAATGGCAAAATATAGCTGAATTAACACAGTGTCCTGTTCTAGAACTGATAGTCTAGAATTGCCAAACAAGCTGAAATGACACCGAATGGACTTGTTCTACAAACGGTGAATCCAACTCCATCTATAGAGAATTGGCCTGCTCTGGAGCTGCGATGCCAGAAAATTAGCAATTTCTAGAACTGCAAGCCGATCTGAAACAATGGACATGTTCTAGAATTGCGAACCCGCCATTTCTATAACTTCGGAATTGGCTATAAAGACGAAAGCGGCTAATTCAAGAACTGCAAATCCAGAATGGGCCAATTCTAGAACAGTGAATCTACAATGACAATGTATTAATTCTCTAAAGCTCTGCGGATAATGTAATCAGATCCAGTAAACAATTCAGAGTGGATGAACCCTTGTCAAACTCTTCCCAAAATATAAACTCTTCTAATCCCTCGTATGGTAAATACAGACACAATGATAGAGTGGTGTTGTGTATGGACTCCACATTGAGGATCAAGACAAAATATACAGCAGCTCCCACTAATAACGTCACAGCCCCCCTAATCACACACGCCATGTACAACGGTTCTTGCTGTTCTGCAGAGTACCGCTGCTGATCTACACGGGCAGCGCAATGTGCTTTAGTCCAAAGAAAAATTAGCTAGAGATACTCCGACTTGTTATACAGTGCAGCACGTTCATATACAGGAGGCATTACATGTTACGCATCGTGGGACAGAGGGGTGTTTAGGAGCCTTCCCGCCCCTCTCCCATTTATACACTATTCACAGGTACTCATTAAAATAATAAACAGGTCTTCAACTGGCAGATAAATTGATGTTTAGTGGTAACTCCTTAAACCCTGTGCATGAGACGCCCGCTTATCACATCAAAGGTAGGTGGCACCCACCTGGTCCATTTAAACAAGACACCTAGCACAGACTGCCAGCTTCAACCATTAACATCTTTGGTATGGTGAGAGAGGGAATATACACAGTATCTCAGTATTATAGCACACCAATGTTCCTCCTGCTCCAGGGCAAGAAGGGAGGCATCTCCCCCCCCCCCCCCCCCCCCCCCCCCCAGGCAGTAAGGGGGTATATGTCTTTAGTATATCATTGGCACTGCCCACCTGACTGTCATGAGACGTCACTGAAGTGCATTGGGATTTATAATAGGATGACGTCTCGTTGGAACAATGAATTGTGGAACCCGGTCATTTATCCCATTAAGGATATGGGGCCAGATTGCAAATGATGCAGACTCCAATAGAAGCCGTAACTTCACCGGATAATTGCCCTTCTGTTTATTAACCCCTCCTGTGCTGCAGAGAGATGCCCATGCACACAAACCACCAGACAGATAAAATGTGGGAGTCTCAGTCCAGCATCTGCAGCCCCCCCGCATGTAGCGCAGATAACTAATCCGACGAAACCTTCTAAAAACAGAGCTCCGACTGGTCGTCACCTCCTGTGAGTCACACAGCTGCTCCCAAACGTCCCGGACTTCTGTGTTCCAGTAAAATACTTCTAATCGCTGGTCCAGTCCGTGCAGGTTACGGCTAAACCGGAAGAAAAAAAAAAAAAAAAGAAAGCTAGTTTCATCTCTGGGACTTCTCTGTAGGATGCAAACACATACCATGGCAGAGTACAAAGTGGGATGAAAAAGACAGGGCCAGCAGCAGAGGCGCACACGGCCCAGCGAAGCCAAAGACCTTACAATCAAGATCTACCACTCACCCCCCATGTGGTCAGTCCCTCCCAAGGCCAAAAGTGCACTAACGGCAGCAACAGGGTTAAGGGGTCAGTCCCTCCTAAGGGCAAAGGGTACTAATAGGTGACGTGTTTACAGGTTCACCCCTGGGTGATTTAGGCCTTTGTTAGTTTTTTCTAAAGTGGAGATGTGGGAGGGGGCCGATATGCTCAAGCTGCCCCCTTTTGGCCGAGGTCTGTGGAAGGGCAGTGTGGGATCAGGGTTTTAAAAAAATAAATAAATAAAAAATTCCCAAAACAATTCTCACCTGTTCTATAGTGGCCCGGAAAGCCCGGTTATCCATCTCAAACTGGTGGTTCTGGGCCTCGGGATCAGAGGGCCTTTGGATGGTCGCTTTACTCCGGTGTCCGAGCATCCCAGTTCTAATGTACTACAGGGATGGAGCAAGAACACCGTCTCAGCCATTATTACCGAAGCCAGAATAAGAACCCCCGGACCGCAACGACAGACCAATTAGAACGCTCCATTCAGGAGAAAAAACGCCAGAGCAGAGGTCCGGGGCATGGGGTCAACAGGAGCCAATCAGCTCACATTAACATTAAACAAATTGGCCCATGTTCACCAAGCAGTGCTATGCCATGTCTTTCCGTGCCGGAAGGTCCATTCAGTGCCGGAAGGTCCATTCAAGCGAGACTCCATAAGAGGCAGGTGCCAGTAACTCTAGCAGAAAACTGAACAGTAGAGGGCAACCCCTGTGAAGGGAGGGAAGCTAAAGCGGTATTTGGTGTTTAATCACAGGTAGCGGGAGACAGGGTAACCGGGATATAAAATCACTTACCAGGAAGGCCAGGGTTGGAATCGCCAGGATACAGAGTCCGCACATCACTATTATGGCCACAGCAAAGCCGGGGAAGTCCAGGTACTCGGAGCGAGGCTCGGGGCTGGAGTCTGGAATCAGAGGTGGGAGGGGAAGAGCGTGAGTGCTGCACAGGGCGATCTGCAGGAGGGGAGGGAGGAGAGGGAGGGAGGAGAGGGAGGAGAGGGGGAGAATCTGCAGGAAGTGGGTTGGGGAGATGGTAAATAAACTTAGTAGGGGAAAGAGAAAAGCATAAAATCATCTTTTATCCATATGGCACCAACATATTCTGCAGCACAGTACAGTGTCAGAGGGAGGACAAAGTTTAGACAAAGCAAGACAATAGAAAGGCAATCTCTGCCCCAGGGAGCTTACAATCTAATATAATGTGTAAATAGAGAAAACCTTAATAAGGTTAAATTCAGATGAAACTATCTGCCCACATTGCCACTCCTAAACTACTGTATTACCATCTGAATGAATAGGGTGACCCATTGGAAGCTATGGGAGAACTCATCAGAAGTCCCTATATATTTACAGGAATAGTGATCCCATGGGACGAGAGGTAATAAAGGTTCTCACCGCCGATGCTTAGAGAGGCAGGATCCACCTTGTATGGCGAAGACCCCAAGATGCCATCAGCACCCACAGCACCGAGGAAATCCCGGAGAACGTCTCCGCTGTCAGGAGCCGGGCGCCGATAGACTACATCCCCCCTACAGAGTACAGACCCGCTCCTAAGCAGGGGGGGGGGGAGGAAGAGGGGGAGCGAGAGTCAGAGCTAAGCCACATACTCATGTACCCCTCAGAATAACCCAACACTCGTTACAAGGCACCATGAAGCAAAGTCTCACATCCCCATGCACCCCAAGCTCTTCATGGGCGCACCAACACAATATCCGAATTGTTGGGTTTGCAGTAATTATGCAGCCGTACAAGTTGCAGCTGCTTCGTCGGCTTTAAAAAATAAAATTAAATATCACCCACATGGGGACTCCTAAAACAGGTCACTGCTTTTAGTACAGCGGTTCTAGGAGAAAAGTGACCTTTTAACGCTTTGGTTGCCCCAGAAGTGAGGCTTCTGCTCAAAGTCATCAGGGGCGGCCCGTACTCTAAGCAATCACAAATCTGGGGTCTTCAGGCACTCAGCGTGCTAAATGGGGGTCTCGGAGACAGCAAGGACATACATACTGAGCGTGGTAAAGGGCAGAGTGTGAAGGCAGCCTCACTGCATTATCCACGATTCAGCCAGTATATTACACAATTTGAAGACTTACTTGTTAGTTTACGATCAAGACGAGTTTCCCCCACACAAGCCCCATCCCCAAACTTTCTCCCCACCCCTACCTCCTCATGCACAAATAAAAAGGAGGAGTTGGAGAAAGTCGGAAACTCACCGGACTTCCCGAATGATCACCTGGATGGGGTCGCTAAGGCTCAGCGCTGACCGGACCTGGGTAGAAACAGGGCGACACTGAGCAGTGCGAGTGATCCCGCCTCCCTATGGCCCAGAACTTGTACAGTACAAATGCTGTGTGGGGGGGAACCGGGGCATCCGCTGGGAGGTGCGTCATATGTACACGTTCTATAAATCCCTCATCCTGGGACTCACCGCCACAGACAGGTTCCTGCTCAGCTCCTGGAATTCAGACGATGACGAATCCAACAGAGTCACAACAAACGGCCTATTTGTGACCCGGAAGTTAATGGGGAAAACCTCCAGGTCCATGTGCTGACCTAAACAGAGAAGGAAGGGATGCGAGTGCTGGACGGGGACGGACTGACACTAATTGATCATGTATATTGTAAGCTGTTTGGGTCAGGGGGTCATCTCTCTCGTGTGATGGCTCTGTACACCAACACCTCAGTATCAGTTTTACAAGTGTTCAGAATACACAGCTCAAAGGGATATTCCTGCATGGAGTCACTAACCGTCCACCGTTACAGAGCTGAGGTCCACGGATCGGTTCACAAGAAACTGCAGGGTCTGTAGCACAGCACGCACATCACTGTGTACCAGAGTGTCCAGATTCAGGTAACCTCTGACCTCCAAGTCACCTCGCAGGTCCCTGGTAACAGAGAGAGACCTGAGCAAGACTCCAGGATACTGAGCCAGAGGCTGCAGGGACAATCAGTACTATAAATCAGAGGAGCCACAGCATGCTGGGTAATGTGTGTCGAGAGGGGATTTGGCCTGGGATTAAAGGGGTTACACCCCATTGGGCCACCCTCTACTCTCACCTGGGAAGCAAGGGGTTAACTGGACTGGGGTCCAGTAATGTGTTTTTGCCTTGCTTCAGCCATCCAACTGTTTATTCCCCTGTATAAATGTATTGTTTCTGGGACACAGACACACAGACACACAGACACACAGACACACAGACACACAGACACACAGACACACAGACACACAGACACACAGACACACAGACACACAGACACACAGACACAGACACGGGGTTAATGAGCTGCAGTTTAGGAAAATACATTAGGATGCGTGGTGTCTTTTCAGAAATATCTGGGCTTCAAAAGGCTTGATTGAAGTTGGGTGTGAAAAGTACATAGGGGGTTTGGTCTATGTTAACACATCTGGCTGGTAGACAGCTAGGACCCAGGCTGGGGCATTGGGTGTGAAATATAGCACTGGTGACAAATGTTCACTACACAGGAGTCCCTGCTTCAAAGGATTTCTTGATGGGGGCCAGGGGTGCGGTTACCCAAGGAGATATCAGAATCAGTGACCTTATTAAATATAAGAATATTATGAGATGTCCTCGGCTGAACATGCTAAGAGTTACATATGTGTAACCGGGGGACCGAGCCGCAAATAATGATTACAGACACATGATGTTTAGCTGGAACTAAGAGCCAGATATTAATATCTCTTAATTTTAGTACTACACAGTAATATTTAGTCTTATTGGGAGTGTCATGCGTGCCGGAATGTATTAATATGTCTCACGTGCCAGTAAGTACTACTGAACTGAAGTTATGAAGTTATTTAGATAGGAAAAGCAGTTATTAAACATCCTTGGGTGGGAGGAGTTTTACTCTGAGGAAAACTGTCAACCTCACCACTGATTTATGAGAGGGGCTGGGTTTAGGTTGTGTTCAATGGGAAATAATTGTATAAGAACCAGGCTCAGCCTATGGCTATTGTCCTTCATGTCTTCATGGGTCTTCATGCATGATCTTCATGTATTGCTGTGATGTCAACATCTGAAACTGAATTATGGAAGAAATGGCCCATCCTGTATCCTGATGGCTTTTCTTGTCCTAACCTTTAAGTGTCCATATTTTGTCTGTTATTTGTATATCTCGTGTGTTCACCTTTTTCAAGGAATAAATTATATTTTATCTAAGTCTCGTCCAGTTCAACCCAGTTATATTTGATGCGTATTATTATAGCCTGTCACAAAGCTCCCGTCACAATGTGGTCCTATTGTTTTAAGCATAACATCTGGACTACAGCCCCAGAATTCCTCTAGCCAACAGGTCTTCTGTGGGTGCTCATTGGCTGGAGGTTTATACGATCACATTGAATGGATTTAGGGTGATACATAATGTTATAAGGGCCTTGTATCAATGGGTAGAGATACATAGAGGTATTAAGGATGAAACATGCAGTGCATCAATGGATATAAGGGTGATTCATGCCTGGCCCCACACTGGTGTGCATATGCGCATGCAGGGTTAATAACTGGCCACCCATTTGTCTGACATCTTCCCGTAGAGCACTATAAATAAACTTAATCATGGAGTATCAAATACTTAATTCGCTCACTGGTGAACGAATTCATGGTACCCACATTATTGCTGGATGCATAGGTACCACATGTGACAGACTTGTTTGTAACCTTGTGTGTGAAATTAATGATCTGCCGTGTCATCGCAGCATTATACAGATTCTCACATTATGACAGATTCTGGCGAGGTTATACAGGTTTATAAGTGACAGCTAGAGGTAGCACACAACTCTTATTTATGGTCTTTAATAATAAGATGGCCTAGGTATGACCCTCAGGGAAAGGTGTCAATGACTATTTACAGATGTAGCAAAGCTTATGGTCTCAGACACCAGGACAAAGTGTCCCGGAAGACTAAGGCCCCACTGCCTCAGACCACGCGCCCGCACTGCAGACAGGCGGCACGTGGAGAGGCACTTGAAGCTATTTGCGGTCCACAAGGAGCATTTTGAGAGCGAGGGGCGTGGCCAAGCAGGTCGGGGGGCGTGGCCAAAACTGGTCAGGGGGTGGCAATGTCTCTGCAGCTCCCCGCCACCCCCAACCCGGTCTCTGCAGCTCCCCGCCACCCCCAACCCGGTCTCTGCAGCTCTCCCCGCCACCCCCAACCCAGTCTCTGCAGCTCCCGGCAAACAGACATCTGGAAGGGGGGGGGGGGGGCGGAGAAAGAGCATGCACTGAACACAGACTTCCCTCCCTCCCGCAGCACAGTAGCTGAGTAAATAAAGTTCCAGTGCAGGTGACAACCTCCAAGGACCAAAATCTGTGCAATTTGAGGGTTCTGGGCACACAAATTACACTTTAATAGAAGTGCTGATTTGTAACAGGGAAACTTCACTGAAGTCTATGAGGCTAAAAATCAGTGACACTGCTGCCTCACAGACTTCCCTCCTAGCCGCAGCTCCTTCCCTCCTCCCTCATTTGCTGACTGCTGTACCACGTGACGCGTCAGCGCTTCTGTTCACCAGAAGCTTGCAGCATCGGCCGGCTGACGCGTCACAGCACGCAGTCAGCCCCGTCGGAAGGAGCCAGTGGTGACCTCCAGACTGTAGGAAAGGGTCCGGTGGCCCGGGCCGTGCGCGCCGCCGGCCGCAGCGGGTCCGCATCCTAACGCTGCTGGGAGTCGGATCCGGAAGCATGGACACCCCGCCGATACCGTCTCCGGAGGCGCAGATTGTTTTTGTTTCAGCCACGGCTTCAAAGAGGGCAAGTCTTGTTACGTGTATAACTGGTCTTTGAAAATAACCACTCTGATAAGCCTCGCCCCTACGGACACCACCGAGCACATGGATACCATCTCACCGCGCATCTGCCATTTTAATATAATGCGTTAATGGGAGTTCATTCCTGAAGAAAAAAAGGAATTTCCTCAATTAAGCCAAGAGAGCTTTAGTTTTTGACAACACTAGCCCTTCCTGCTAGCGGGAAGGGGAGTCAAAAGCTGGTTTGGTGAGACCTGTAACCTCTTGGTTGCCATACTGCACACAAACTCTTATGTTGATTTATCATGAGACCTGGTAACATCTGTGTCATACACAATGCTATAGGCGCAATACCTGCCTGGTAATGGTGAATATAGGTAAGATACAGTGAGGTCGAGGAGGATGTATGCAGGGTAGTATTGGATACAAGAGTGATATATGCGAAGTGGTGAGATCTACATCATGTCCGACAAGGTTATAGGACCAATATATGGCTGGTAACGAAAATATGAGTGGGCCCATACACATATACCAAATTATTTCAAGTGTGTCCCCTGGCTTGATGCTCTTTAGGAGTGGAGGCACCAGAACCAGGCCCCCCCCCCCCCCTCTCCCCATAGCTGTCAGGGAGACTTCTTACCGAACATTTGCAATGGAGAAACTTCTGACTGGGAATGAAAGGTTGACAGACCGGATGACCTAATGACAGGAGAAGGGTTTATAGCAGGCAGGATGTTGAGGGTTGGGGGGGGGGGGAGAGATAGAGGGGTGTTAGTATGGAGAAGGGTTTTTAGCAAGTATGATGTTTGGGGGGGGAGGAAAGAGAGAAAATAGTATGGAGAGGAGTCTCCAGAAGAGCTAAGGTGGTGAAACCACCTTGTGTAGGGTTGTGCCAAGGATCGGTAGAGCACAAGACCAGAAAGTAAAGAGGGGGGTATGAGAGACATTCAGACACTTTTTGTTAAACAGGTTGGGGAGTAGTGTGCAGTGAGACAACAGCGGGAGATAGAGAAGATGGAACCCACGCAGCTCCATGAACAGAGCCTGGACACCCCATCCTTATGTTACCTCCTGTCTCAAACTCTCCAGGAGACGCTGGCTCTCTTCACGTGTCTGGGACACGGCAACGACCCCAACCTGCAGAACCAGGAAAGACACCGACAGAGATTCTGGCTCCAAGTTCTTCAGGGTGTAACCTAGGATAGGAAGAAAGACCCAATGTGGGAGACCTGACTGGACACCCTATAGAAACCAGCAAGGGACACTGGGGGTCATACTGATAATGGTGCATTCTCAATTAGGAGCATATGTTGGAGGTCCAGGAAAGCACTGTAATGCTTTCTCTGCCAGATTAAATGTTTGGTTGACAAATTACAGCCCGACTATTTGGATTCCCAATTACCATGAAAGAAGGTACACTGCAGCGACCCGATATCCAATAAGAACACTGCAACAAGTCCACAGATGCAGAGATCCGTGTCACCCACAAAATATATATCAAGTAGGAAAAAGCTAGTACATTAACAAAATAATCAGAACGAAAAAGGTGTGCGAGTAGGCGACAGTTCTGTGAAGGGTCTAGGAGGCTGCGCATCTTCATTGAACATTAAACTTACCATTGGATTCCACAGAGAAGGCGTCAATCTTCCACCCGAAATAACTTCTGTTCCTCCCATAAACATCACTGACTACCGTCCTCACAATGTCAGAGCTGCTCGGGACGGGAAACTGGTTCCTGAACAAGATGTGTTGCTGAACCAGGACAGATCCTTTTCTACCAAAGGAAATTAACATATGGAAAGTATTAAACCAACCAAGTATCACTGCACAACTAGCAAACGTGGCACTTAACAGTAGGTCACCCAAAAATGGATAACTGACCATTTATGACCTTTAACCCCATCTCTGACTATGGGGAGAGGTCACCCCTTGACCCATATGTAAAGTGGTATCACCAGCTTATGTCCTTTCAGAGAGGTGACCTCTAGGACTTGAAGGACTCTAGGCAAGGTCTGATAAGTGACCTTTAAATGGATATCACCAGCGTCATGTTCTCCAGGAGATGGGACTTCTAGATGACACCAATGTCTGACCAGTGATGTGTAAAGTTTGCTTGTCAGGAGATGACCTCTAGAATGGAATACAATACAACACATCAAATATGGAGAATTAATACTCACAAAAACTGCTCAATGTTTGATTGAAGGAATTCCCTTCTGTACTTCAAGAAGATTTTGCTCATCTGTAAAGTTGAGCAGATAGAACAGTGATCACAATTTTCTCCATGTTCCAAATATACCCTCCACCTTTGAACAAGGAACATGTTGTAACCGCACAGAATACATGTCCCAAATAAGAACTCCCTACAGATTTGTCCAGCTTTGACCATCTCCATCATTATCTCGCATGAAAGAGCAACCGAGTAAAATGATTACAAAGGAAACAGCTGAGAAGCGACATCTACTTCCTATCAGAATGTAAGAGCAGGAACCAGATTCCAGATGGACGGAATAGCAAACACCCCACAATTCATATTACGCTGAAGACCTCTGCAAATGCGCTAGCGTTAAGTCAGAAGTTAGCGGATCCATCAACTACTGCATATGGAATTAAACATATATTAAAAATGCCCAAAATGGACAATACTCCAAACACTGCAAATGCAGAGGATTGGAAATAGTGACCGGCTGGAAAAAGATGGAAACTGTGGACAAGAAACTACAGTGGGAACCTAATCAAGAACAGAAGAAAATACAATGCCTCTCAGTAGGACAGAAGACCAACTACAACATGAGGTATTTCATACTAACAAAAACGCCCATCAACTCTGCCTCTGCAAAAACAACTGGGATTCTGGCATGGGGTCTCGGAGACACCTTATGGTATGCCAAGACTACTCTGGTGACAAAAGGGTTAATCAGTTTGTGAACAGTTTGCAAGGAATGTATGAGATCGGGGAGAGATAGTGGGGCAGACTCCAGCACAGCAACTAGAAACCTCAAAAACAGATACTCTGTCACCCCAGAAGACCACAGCCTTCCTGGGAGTTATAAACAGGTCTGATTATGAACAGTCAAAACCTGGAGATGTCAGTTCTATAAGAAACGAACATTCTGTCCCACCACCAAACTGGATCAGATCCCATTATACTCAGACCTAAAAGACTTCTTCAGATTACGACAAAGAATATTGCCTCAAAAAAAAAAAAAAAATAATAATAAAAGAGAAGTAGCACCCCCACAGTGGATGGAGAACAAGGAGGAATACCTACAATATTTTACACCAACAGAACACAACAGCAAACTAGACAGCTACATAGAGAGCTTTAGATTGCGAGTTCTCTCTAGCATCAGCACAAATAATGTACAACCTATTTTATGAGGAGAGGCTAGCTAGATTAGATTTAATAAAAGAGGCATCTAAGAGGGGATATGATAACTATATACAAATATATCCGGGACAGTACAAGGAGCTTTCAAAAGAACTATTCATCCCACGGGCAGTACAAAGGACACAGGGTCATCCCTTAAGGTTGGAGGATAGGAGATTTCACCAGCAACAAAGGAAAGGTTTCTTTACAGTAAGGGCAGTTACAATGTGAAATTTGTTACCCATGGAGACTGATGGCAGATACAATAGATGTGTTCAAAAAAGTTGGACATCTTTTTTATAAAGGAAAGGTATACAGGCATATACCAAATAAGTATACATGGGAAGGATGTTGATCCAGGGAGTAATTTGGGAGGAAGGAATTATTTTTTTCCCTTAGGAGATATCATTGGATGATACGACACTGGGGTTTTCTGTTTGCCTTCCTCTGGATCAATATACTGTAAGTACGTATATACGATAATGTATCTGTTGTCTAAAATTTAGCATAGGTTGAACTTGGACGCATGTCTATTTTCAACCTCATCTATGTAATTATGTAAACTTTCGCCCCATGGAGAGGAGATCTGCAATCAAAGAACTGCGAACCAATCACAACATCACCATCAAACCAGCAGATAAGTGAGGTGCAAAAGTGGTTATGGATACAAATATACACAAGACAGACAATCGCTACAAGAAACCGACCCATGATCCAACCCTGGAATATACAAAGCAACTCCTGAAATATCAAATCCTTACCTAAATCACCTGCAACCACCATTGTAGCAACCAATACCCCCAAAACCCAGGAGTTGGGATCTTCTACATGCTTCCCAAAATCCACAAACCAGGAAACCCCAGCAGACCTATTATAACAGGTATGGATACACTCACTGAAAAAAAACAATCAGGCTTAGTGGAGAATATCCTAAAACCACAAAACACCAACCGTTTCATCAACAGCAGATTTGAAGATGCACCGCCCCTAGGCACTTGTCCGGCGGCCGCCTCCTTGCTGCCGCCCTCCTTCCGAATCGCATCAATGGCAACTGGACGCAGTGTGCAGTCACGTTGGTGAAGTCTGCGGCATCATTTGTCGCTGTATTCGGAAGGGGAAGGACGGCAGCAGAGAGAGGCAGCCGCCACAGGCAAGTGCCCCCCCATCAGTCCCAATAGTCTAGAGCAGGGGAGCGCAAACTTTTTGTGCTGCGCCCCCCTGTCTCTCTGCCCCCGGCTCTCGCGCCCCCCTGCCTTCCTTCAGGCGCGTCAGATGACGCTGCGTGGGCGTGCGACGTCAGGTCACATGGTGCCGCGGCGTCTATTGACGCCGCGTTGCCATGGCGACGCAACACAGACGGCTGAATCCCGGTAAGTAAACAGTTGCAGGGGCCTCACGCGATCCCCCGGCATTTAATTTAAATGCCTGGGGGAAGAGCGCGGGGCCTCTGCAACTGCCCGCGCCCCCCCAGCACAATCTCCCGCCCCCCCTGGGGGTCGCGCCCCCCACTTTGCGCACCGCTGGTCTAGAGCATGGCATCTGTATATGGGGCGGACATTTGCCGCCCCAGGCCTTATGGGCAATCCACTACTGAGCTTCATACTAGATACCAGAGACTCGGAAAAAAAAACTTAACTACCGCCATTTAACACAACTAGTTACCATGGATGTAGAACCCCTGTACAGCAACATCCCCCACAAGGACGGCACTGAGGCATGCTGGCAATTCCTTGCAACATCTCCCTTGGATTAGAATACAGCGCTGAAATAATTACCAAACGGACTACATCCTCACCCACACTTCAAGGATATTTATCTACAACTAATGGGAACCAATTGGCATATTGTAGCACCATCCTTGCCCCCATCTTGAACAGTGATTTCTAACCACATGCCTCCACAAACCTTGCAAATATTACAGATACATTGATCTGTTTGGAAAACAAGGACAGAGGGCGAAGAAAATCCTCAATGTTAGGAGTCCTTGAATTCATTCCACCCATTAAACTTAAAATAGATTCGGCTAACTTACAGTAGCGAAATTTCTAGGTACCACAGAAGAATGGCAAACGACATCTGTATACAAGAAACCCACAGACCGATGCAGTTACCTCCACAACTCCAGCTTCCATCCCACTCATACAAAACAAGCCATCACACACAGCCAGGCTACAACACCGAATATGCTCGGACACTAAAACACAGGGACACCTCATAACCCTGACTGAATCATTCAGACAGAAGGGGCACAAGCCAAAGACTCTTGCCACAACTGCACTTAAAGTCCCACAGGAACACCTGCTCCAATACATGGGAAAAAAAAAAAAACACGTATACTGTACCACTAGTGGCCACATACAACCCCGTCCTAGAGGGAATGCGAAAAATAAATCAAAGACCTGCAACCCATGACAGCAGATGAACATTTAAAAAATATATATTAAGAATACCACGACATCTTCCCTAAACCTCCCACCCTTGCATTCGGCAACCACCAAACCTCAGACAGAAGTCAATAGAAAACTTCATAACGAACTGAAGGACGCCGTTAATGGCACAAGACCATGCAGCAACACGCTGCAAACATATATGCCAAGATCCCAAAGCCAGTCACAAACAGAACACTCAATGTTAAAAGGAACATTCTGCTGCACATCCTGGCATGTTATCATTCACTGCAGGAAATGTGACCAAGGATGCTACATTGGTGAAACCAGCCAAAAACGGCAAACCAGAACAACCCTACGCAGACACAATAACACACCATGAAGGCAGATATTGCACTCCAGTGGGACGCCACTTCTCACAGCCAGATCATTCGATAAAAGGAGTTACACATCAAAATCCTCAAAGGAATGTTTAAAAGCAAGATGATCATACACTTTTACACTAAAACAAGGACATAACGCGGATTGTGGTTTAATCATTTACCATAATTTCTTTCAAGTTTTTCTCCCTGCCTCTCTGATTACAATTATACCCCCCCCCCCCCCTGCATTTCTGCTGATGGATGTATGGTCCTGTGTCTCACGGTCTCTTAAAATCAATGTGTTGCCCCGTCTGCTTATCCTGTCTCAGTATCATCTGCCTCATCTTGGTTTTTTACATCTGTGTTAAACTGGTGGACTCTGTAAATCAGTATTGCTGACCTGAGGAAGAGAGCTCTTGTCTTATCAATGGTCAGTCCATATATAAAAATAAATAGTGCATCATTTAATACTGATAAGTACTTCTCTCCATTGGCATCTTGGCAGCATTTATTGATCGCAGTTATGATCAAAGTCTAAAGGGCGAAGGGGGTATTTGGTATCAGTGCAGCATGCTCTTCATCAGGGGCCTGAAGTGCATCCAGATGCTCAGTATCATACAGAACAGCATGCTCATTATCAGGGGCCTGACGTGCATCCAGATGCTCAGTATCATACAGAACAGCATGCTCATTATCAAGGGAATTGAAATGTGTATTTGCCACACTATACCGTGTAGGGGGTTCATAATCAGGTAGCATTAAATTCCCCCCCCTGTCCAAGACACTGCACACCCCCTATATCCCAGGACACGCGTTACTCACAGTTAGCTTCACTTCTCTCTCCAGCCTCCTGTATTCAATGGCTGACGTGTTCTGCAGCTGGTCTGTGTAGGTGACTCCGGTCAGACGGAAGTTTAGAGGCATGATGATCACAGAGGGAGCTGTTGTGGGAGGAAACGTTAGCCTCATCTCTGCCAGAGGGTCATCAGACTCGGACACTACCAGGTGCTCAGCAGATGTGGGGGTGAGAGGCGCTGCATCTGTCTCAGAATGCTCTCGGGTCACTCCCTGTGTGGCTGGGTCATTGGGCTCAGGGATGAGAGATTGCTTGCCAGAAGAGGTCAGCAGAAAATGCACAGTGGGCTCCGTCCAAACCTTGTGTGACAGACTGGACAATCTGAGAGTGACAGAAGAAGTCCCCTTAGGGACATGAGATGGGGTCACTGTAACTTGGTCTCTCGCGGATGTCACTTCTGTTCTGGTCAGGGGAGATGGTGTCATGTGAACTGGGGGGTCAGAAGTCTTTGCGGGGATGATACTTAATCCTTTAGTTGTCCCCTTCCTTTCAGCTTTGGGCTGTGTAGAACTAAAGGCTGAAGACCGGCTAGAAGCCACCGGAGTGGAAGTGACAGGACGAGATGTGACTGCTTTGACACTGATGGATTTTAAAGCTCTTGTGCTTGATGCGGTCCTGACTGAAGTGGCAGTTTGTGTCACCAAACCAGTTGTAGGACCGGTGAGTAAGCTCGTTGACTTGGGGGAACCATAAGTAGAGGTTAGGTGATCCTGGGTGGGATTTAGGCCCTGTTGCAGCCCAACATGTTTACCTGCAGAGGAGAGAACAGTGCTCCCAACCGTGCTGTGTGAGAAACTCAGAGGCTGCCCCTTCCCAGGAGTTGCACTGGAAAATACACCCTCAGCAGGAGGATCCAAGAACACATCTGTATCGTTGAACGCCTGAGCAGCCTCTCCAGATGTTGGAGACTCCCATTCCTGAGTTGCAGGAGATCCAGTCACCCCAAGTCGAGGTTGAATAGTATCTGCCTTCAAAGACCTAGTCAGAAAATAGGACACTTCCTCGCTCACTGTAGGAACCTTCTCATCTCTGCTCACCGTATCACCACTTACAGCTGGGCCAGAGGAGGATGAAAGAAACGCTGTGCTGGAGAGTTCAGTTGGGTGAACAGAGAGAGTATGGGATGGAATTTGCGCCGATGTGATTCTCTTAACATAAATAGGGCTCAGACGCTCTGATTCCTCTGTGTTTTGGTTGGATGAGGCCATCTCAGGACAGGGTTGAGAGGTGACAAAATCTTTAATGATAGAAAGTGATCTGGTGTCGAACAGCAGCTCATCCTGCATCTCATCGTGCATCTCAAACAGAAGTTGGGTGCTTGGAGAAACTGCAGGGGAGAGAGTGGAGGACACGGGGATGGGGGAGCCTTGTAACCTCTCAGATAGGTCCTCATGTGTCATACGTCCAGTTGATGACTCGGAGGTTGTGGGTTGTGAGGCAGCAGCATGTAGCATGGTGAGGTGGTAACTCATGCTCAGGGTAGATGGGTATGAAGGGGCCGTATGGCCTACAACTGCTCCAGCGTGAGTGATTGTCACCTGCCCTGAAATCCCATGTTCACCCATCAATATTTGTTCAATTTCACCAGCTTGGGTGCTGGTTCCAGGTGTGGTGCTCTTCACTAGAGCTGAAGAAATTTGCTCCACCAACCCTTCTGTAAAGTATCTTTTCATTTGGTGTGCGCTGGAGGTGTCAGGGCCCAAGCTAGAAGCGACTGTGGCAGGTCTCCTGGTTCCAGTACTGATGCCATTAATGGGCATTGGGATGGAAGATCTTGAGGTCTCCATCTCAGTAGATGAAGTAAAATGCGTAATTAATTCTGCTGCACCAGCTTGGATAGCATGGCCCTGATTGAGCAGCTCCTCTTCCAGTATAGTCAGATTGGAGATGTTTAGAGCAGGAGTCTGGGTGTCAGGAAAATGTTCAGAGAGTCTGTCTGGAGAGGACTTTGTAACAGAGGGCACTGTGCCACTTTCTGCAGAACCCAACACTGCCCAATTCCTAGCGGTGATTGAGCTATGCTGGGTTGATACAGTCACAGGAATTTCCCCCAAACCCAGACGGTAGCCAGAGCTCCCAGTAAGACGCGAGATGTGTAAAGAGGTAACTGGAGTGGTTAGAGACTCGGGATGGACTTGCCCCTTCCAGGACAAATCCGAGATTTGAATTTCTTTGTTTATCATCTCAAAGGAAGAAGCAGATTTGGAAGCTGAACTTAAAGTCTCCCTCTCATGCAGAGGAGTGTCCGTGCTGCCAACACCCATATGACCCAACTGAAATGGAAATGACAAAGAACCCCAAGACATGTCACTGGAGTGGTTCAGTCCCAGTGTCCACACTTCAGTAACATCTGGGAGGGGTGGAAGTCTTTGGTCATTGTCTATTGATAGAGACGTGATTCTCTCTGCATCCATCTTCTTACTAGAAACCTCTACGCGTCCATCATAGTAAGGGAGACTCTGCATTCTAGAAACAGACGACATCAAGGAAGTGACAGCATGTTTTGAAGACAAAGACACACTACCTTCTGTCCGGCTTTCATTACCAGATTCTATGTTGATGGGGAGGAGTAGAGAGGACAGATCCCCAGCCCTGCTGGTAACAGAGAATCCAGGGCTAGACAGTATGTTCCCAGACAGTGCTGGGATGGATGAGCTGACCTTGGCAGCTGACGTTCCGGATCGTGGGGCTGTGACCGGAATGGCCTCTTTCTGAAACCAATTCCAGTTTCCCAGAGATCCAAGCTGCAGCTCTGTCGCTCCGTGCAACCCAAGGTTATCGCTGGGGACCAGTTTGTGCACGACATCCTCGTCACGAGAGCCAGACTTTGGGGGCAATGTGTCGCCCCCACCAAAGATCTGGCTGACCATGTTGTTTATAACGCCATTCCATTCATCTTTGGGGGTGTAATCCTTCTTGCCAAACACCAAACCTGAGATAGCAATGTCTTGCGCAAGCACATCCGCCAGTCCTCTCTTAGCAGGTCTCCTCGGCGTGCGCGTTGAGGGGGCACTTAGGGGACCCGGCTCCTGAAGTGACAAAATTGGTTGCTGCACAGATTCTATGGAACTTTTCAGTCCTTGAGGTTGTAAGAATGGGAAAGAAGTGGGTGGAGTCCAGTCTGAACCCCACATTAGGTCACCTCCAGGTTCAGGGGTATTCTGTTGTGCTGTAGTGTCCTGAACACCACGAGTGGGCGACCGTGAAACCCTGTAGAAAACATCGAATATCAGTGAAGGGATTCGCATAGAGTTCCTGCCAGGGCCTGTCCGGTACCGGTGTGTGGAGGCAGCAGAGGACGATGTCCCCTTATCGTGAGCCCACGTAGAGACCAGAAGACAGGAGACCAGGAGAAGCTGACCCTGCCACCGTGGACACCTCAACACACCCGCAGCCCAGGAAACAGAGCACCAATCACCAAGCTTCTGTGGCGGCTCAGCGCAGCTGCGCGAGGAACGCGTCATCGCAGAGGACCTTCGGAAGGCTAGGACAGGAAAAACCAGATTAGAATGAGAGAAGAGGACAGCACAAGCGTTTATAAAATCAGTGTTTATACAGGGGGGGAGGGGGGAGGAAGAGAATGACCCTGACACA
>WSYH01018201.1:0-11204 GCA_036426205.1 Ascaphus truei
TGAGTTATTTTCCGGCAGGGATTGAAGCATTTTATTCCCGCTGGCTGCAATACTGCACAGTACATATATATATACTGCATTACAATTCATGAATTTATGCCATCTGGTAGACACGCGAAGCATTGCAGCCTATTAAATCCTAATCATTATCATTTAACAGATCAGCCGCCCGTCAGCCAGGCATGAACCCAGGCTGGGAAGGCAAATGCAACGGGGCTTGTCAGAGGTGAGGAGCGGCGCATTCCAGGTATCTGCCAGGTACATACCGGGTATTTGCTCGAATAAAGTGTGTCGGTGCAGTACCGGAGTCTACAGTTTAGTGGCCGTTATTATTGATTAGGATAGTATACCTGAAACAGTATGCTGTTGTTTTCAGACCGTATACAATACTTTTTTTTATATATACTGTATAATAAACCCGAAAAATAAAAAGTATGCATTTATTCTACATGTATTCCAGTACATGTGTGTATTCTATACCTGTGCAGCATGTATTGTTTTAATACTCTTGTGATGTACTGTACAGTGCTGAGCATGCAAGTACAGAAAGTCAAAACATGTACAGCACAACAGTATGGTGTTATTAAAAAAAAATCTTTATTCATAAAATTTAAAAAACGCAACATCTCCTTTATTAAAATACAGATAGTCAAAACATTTACAGTAGGATCGTGTACAGAACAGTCAGTCAGGCCTGCACAACTCCAGTCCTCGAGGGCCGCAAACAGGCCCGGTTTTAAGGATAAACTTGAAAAACTGTTTGCGGCCCTCGGGGACTGGAGTTGTGCAGGTCTTGTGTACAGTAAGTAAAAACATTTCTTTATTAATACAAGTTAAAACATGCAACATCTCCTTTATTAAAGTACAGAAAGTCAAAACATTTACAAAAAAGATTTACAAAAAATAAACAACAGTTGAACAGTCACGCAAATTCGATCCCCACCAGATTGTCCTTCCAGGGCCGATGCCTTATATGGCGCAAAATGCCATTAATGGAGTCTCGAACGATTTTCATTAAAGGATCTGAAATTGAAAAATAGCGCCGCAATTCCTCCACAATAGTGCTTCTTAAATTTTCAGGAAGCGCCGTTTTTTCGCGATTTCCTTCGTAGTTTACACTGTAGACCCACCCCCAGTACACCAAGTAGGACACGTGGTGCTTAAAAATTAACATGGCATACTTCTGGGGTAAACCAGCACTCATCACCCTATACTTCTCCCTAAGTGCCTGTGGCAGCTCGCGCAGGATGATGTCGGGCACCGTATCGATGCAAGCGTATGTAGGTTGTGTTCTGGGAGTGGGTGTTCTTCTGTGAGCGGGTGTGCTTGTGGCAGCGGGCGAGGGTATGTTGTCTGGGAGGAAGCTCTCCTCCTGTCTTGGTCGCTGTGTTGTCTCCTGGCGTGGTCTTGATGGGGTTGTCATGTTATCCTCCTCCTCAACGGCATACATGTACACAAATTCTTCTGGTGGAGGGGGTGCGCTTGGTGTTGGAAGGCGGTCGAAGGTCCCATTCATCACATCCATGCCACCCTCCTGCTCCGGCATTGGGGATACAGGGGCATGAACACCAAGCAAATTATGTATCCCCTCTATGTCAGTCTCTATCTTCTCCACCCGTCGATCCATCTTCTGCATCCGTTGATCCATATTTAGCATAGTCTCTAAAAACAGATCTATCTTTACCAGCATAGTAGAGTTCCCGGGGATATCCACACTTAACCCATTCAACATGCGGTCTAACGAGATGGTTCTTGTGCATGGCGTGCTGTGGACATCTGGTTGGATGGGTGCTACGGAGGATGAGATGGGGGTTCCATGGAGAGAAGCGGCAGCATCGTCGAAGAGGGATGGAGAAAGCAACCTGTGGATTTCCGGGCGAGAAGCGGCAGAGTCGTCTAAGCGTAATGGAGAAAGTGACCCGTGGATTTCAGGGACAACAGCGGAAGCGGCGTCGAAGAGCAGTGGAGAAGATGGGCTGTGGGTTTCTGGGAGAGTGGAGGCAGTGTCGTGGACGAGTAGTGGAGAAGATGGGCTGTAGATTTCCGGGAGAGCGGTGGCAGAGTCGTCGAAGCGTAATCAAGGAAGTGGCCTGTGGGTTCGATGGGTTGGCTTCCATTTGTTTTGCGTTGAGTGTACACCACCGAATTTCTTCTTGACATAATAAGGCTTACGTGTATTAAAACCCTTAGCCTTTGGGGTCAGCAGAAGGTTTTCTTTATTAGCCTTAGCCTGTCGCTTTGACCTTGGTTTGGAAACGGCTGCCACCTTTCGCTTTTTCTGTGTGATAGGCACGGCAGAGGCGAGTGGCTTCTTGCGTCCGTAGAATCGGGGTTGATCCATGGAAGCAGATGGCACAATGCAGTATCTGGACAAGGGCAAGTTCAGATACAGATCATCGAGTGGGAGGCTATGCAAAGTGAGTAACCTTTTATGCATGGCGACGAGGTTCAGGTGTTAAAAGTGGGCGTACTCTAATGTGAGTCATTAACGTATAAATACACCAGCCATTTTGTGGATTCACTGCACATTGAATACACATCGACTAAACATCGAATATACATTTCTGTGTTTGTATTTCTTTCTACTCGCAGCAATGCCTGTTAAAAAGATTTCAAAGGATCTCAGCATGAGAATTAAGGAGATGTACACGAGCGGACAACGAATTGCAGATATCCAACGCTGGTTAGCTGCTTCTGGCCTCGTTGTGCCATCAACCACCGTATGCTATCATGCACATGGAAAAACCAAACAACGCACGAGGACACCAACGGTAACTAACGCATAAGTATATTTATATAACTATATAATACAGTATATCTATTATTGTTTATATTGCTGCATAGTAATAGAACTATATATTGTGTAGATCTATCTCATATTATAGTTATTTCGGTATATTTATATAACTACAGTATATAATACAGTATATCTATTGTTTATATTGCTGCATATTAATTGAACTATATATTGTGTAGATCTATCTAATTTTATACTATTTTTACTGTAAATGATTTGCTGTACTTGTGGCCTACTGCACTGTAACTTACCGGATTGTTGTTTTTCTGTACACTGTAGGGAGACAACTCTTCTGGTCGACAAAATAAGTGAAGAGAATGATGAGAAGAGTACATTAAGGGTCAAATACACTCTGCAGCAAAATCACAATCTCACTGTATCCGAGACCAGCATAAAGAAGATGAGACGCAGTATTGGATGGAAATATGGACGTGTGAGGTTAGTACTGGACAGTACAGGAGGTTAAAGTGTTGTTTAAGAAAATGTACTATACCTATAAAATTATTCCTTGTCATTACAGAGCGTACCCTATGATAAGGGACGTTAACAAGATCAAGAGAGTGGTCCAGGCCCAGGCACGGATTGACAGTGGAGAAACTTTCCAGGATTGCATCTTCACTGACGAGTCTACTGTTTCGCTGGAGAGATTTGCCACCTTTGCATTCCACAAAAAAGGTCGCATATCTATAAAGCCGCGTCCGAAACACCCAGTGAAGATGCATATGTGGGGTGCCATCACTAAGCGTGGACCAGGATGCATCGTCATCTTTGAAGGTACAGTAAAATGTATGTCACACGCTTCTGCCTTATGCACTGTACTGTACTAGTGTGCAGTTTTTTGAGCACTTTTCTTTTCTTGTTATAGGAATCATGAATAAAGCTTTTTTCCAAGAGAAAATTGTGCCTCAGATTGTGGAATACATCACATGTGAGTTCCCAGATGGTCACCGTTTCTACCAGGACAACAATCCGAAGCACACCGCGTCAACAGCGCATATTCTTGAGCGTGGTATAAACTGGGTGAAGATGCCAGCGGAGTAAGTGCGGTAACCGTGTCTCATTTTTTCCCACAGTTTTTACTGTGTACTGTACACTACCGACACACTTTATTAAAGTGTGGCCGGTACCGCAAGCCGGGAGATTTCCCGGCTTGCTAGTGGCCGCCCCTCGGCGTGCCGCGCGTCATAGACGCGCGGTCACGCGTCTTCGGGAGCCTGCGCCCCCTGCACGCGCGTCCAGGGCTCCCCGAGGGAGCCCTGGTGTCCCGCGATCGCGGGACGGCGGCAGGGGGTTCCGGGGGACCCGGCGGACCCGGCAGCGGTAGGGAGAGCGCCCCAATCGGAGGGCGCTCTTCCGCTGCTTCGGCGCGCGCCAAGAACGGGCAAATGCTCGAATAAACTTGGCCGCAGCAGTATCTCTTTAGCTAATTGTTCTTTTTTTTCCCCTCCCTCCAATGACAGATCGCCAGACTTCAATCCTATCGAAATGGTCTGGCATCAGCTGAAGGACCATATCCGAAAAGTCGTGAAACCCTCCAAAAAGGATGAGTTGGCGCAAGGCATAATGAGTTTTTGGAACGATGTACTCACCGTGGAACGATGCAATAAATATATTGACCATATTGCGACTGTGTTGCCCATTGTGATCGCGCGTAATGGGCAAGCATCAGGAAGGTAGTATGGTATAATACTGAACTGTAGTATTGTAAGTACAGTATGATACAGGTAAGTATGACACGGATTTTTTTTCCCTGAGAGAGCAGCACTAGCCATCTGGTTACAAAGTATTTAATAGTAGTCACAGTATACAGTAGTTCCAGTATAGACTAGTTTGACAGTACTAACTGCATACTGTAGTCAAATATGGAGTAGCTATACAGTACACAATGCCAGAATATGCACCTAACTGCTCAATTTTTTTCTTTCCTGAGAGAGCAGCACCAGCCATCTGGTTGCAAAGTATTTAACAGTAGTCACAGTATACAGTAGTTCCAGTATAGACTAGTTTGACAGTACTATACAGCACACAATGCCATAATACAGTATGCACATAACTGCACTCATTTTTTGTTTTCTTGTCTTTTCAGAAAAAAAGGATGGACTGGGGGAGAGGGGGTATCGTGTAAAGTTTGTGAACTGTTTGTACAGTTAAGTGTATCTAAACTGCAGTCATGATGTACACAAAACCTCTCCTCTCTCAATGAACTACTGTACTGTACACAGAATGAGGAAGAAGATAAAGACGAAAAAAATATATTATTATATATATATTATTATATATTATATATTATTAATTAATATTATTATCAATGTGCATTATTCATGATTATCCACCGGCCCTCAATTTTCATCTGACAGAAGAACTGAATAAAGACTGCATTTTGTATTATTCATGATTATTTTTATATTTTTTTGTTCCTAATAAAATAAATATTTCTTTACATTCATGATAATCATAATCCTTGACAACCCCCCCCCCCCCACACCTACACCAAAGAAAAATAAAGAATGACAAAAAGTGGTAATTTACTGCATCAACAACATGAATCACATAATGTTTTTTTTAACTCTCAATTTCACAGTCCTGTGCAAATCAGATTTACCTATCAAATTCGTGAAGGGATTATCAAAAGCGTTACTGTAAACAAAGCCTCAAAGGGTTGGGGGGGTGGATGGGTGAGTCATGCGCAGTAATCACCTGCTAGCTCTCTTCCCAAAGAGGATTACAGGGAGGTGACTCAAAGCCAACAATAGGAAAATTAGGCACGCAGGCGCAGAGAGGTGATGCTCGGCTAGGGACGGATGATTAAAAACACAATGACAAACTTTAGAAACGGAATGGCTCTGGAGAGGTGTCTGTCGATGAGGTTCAAATCCTTGAGCGAGCCTTGTGTGTGTGCGTGGGGGAGGGGGTACAGGGTACAGCTGCATGAAGGATTAGCTGTACTGCAGTTCAAAGAAATGGCATATTTTCAAAAGGCAGGTCATCATAATAATTTGATCTCTACACCCCCAAATACATAAAAAGCACACAAATCAACCATGTGCAGTCAAACGCACAGTGTCGCAGTCAAAAGCTACAGCACAGATTGAATATCGTAATATCAAGATGGTTTAGGCAGGCTTGTGGAGAAAATAAAAATAAAAAATGAGGAGAATTTTTTTTTTTTTTTGGTCACTCACTCTTGAACTTTGCAAGCAAGCAGTGGCGAAGTTACAGACGCATGCGCAGTAATCATTAGCTATCATGCAGCAATGTGATTGAAACCAGAAAGACACTCATTCAAAGGAATGGTGTGGGAGAGGTGTACTGTACTGTAGATAAGATACAAAGTTAAAATACTGCAGTGCAGTAAATTATCCTGTGTGCGGGGGCGAGCGAGGGGAGAGCGCTGTATATGCTGAAATGTGATACTGTTACAGTACTGTACACGCCTATGCGTTTCAACAATTTTCAAATGAGACATACAGCACTGCAAATGCATGTATAAATATGAAAATTTACAATTACTGCGCTCGCACACGCAGACTGTGTACTGACGTAGGTTGAACTGCTAAAGTATTAGACTTTGAAGACAACAGCTCGCGAACGCCCATCTGAGTTTTTAGACGGTATTGCAGTATTGCAGACAGCGATAATTAAATGCTAATATTACGAGCACTAAAATACCGCAATATACTCCGGAAAAAAAAAACCATATTGCATCTGCCCGCGGTTATCAGAGTTGCGCCGCTACGGCCGCACTAGGGTAAAGGCGTCCGCCACTGTAGGCCCCTCTGAGTCTCTTATTTACAGTACCATATTCTCAGGGTGCTGGAATTCATGCAGGGCTGGTATGGTAAGCATTTATAAGAAATTATAGAGATAATTTTTCTTGAACTTTATTCACAGAAAAAAACTTCTTTCTTGCTCATGCAGCATTCCCCAAGTGGTACATTATTTCCCTTTGTTATAACAATCTGTGGCAATCCAACGCCTGGATGATGGCTGTTCTTACCTTTACTGGAATCCCTAGGCAGGGTGCCCAGTGGCATGAGAGATCACATCCTATCACCTCTGATAGAACCAAGGAGACTCTTACCCCTTTGTAATTCTAAGGTGTAAGTCCATGGCCCTTACTAAGGAACCTCCTCTGAGTACCTGTCCATCCCCTTTTGTTGGTGGAATACAACTCAGGACCATATCGAGGGGCTCTAGTGACACTATTTACAAGTGACACTTTCCCTATTCTGGAAAATAACAAAGGGGCCCTGATACTAATACACATAGTTACAGAATCACAAGACAAACACTATTTACATTGAGATCTCCCATCTTGGTCTCCTCCTGGGAGCTGAACTAGAATATTCCATCCCAACAATATATATCCCATAGTGGCATCACTAGTCACTTTTACTTCTAGGGGAGTGGTTTAGATTCTACAACGTACCATTATTTAATCACCGCCAGGCATCTTCTAGAATGTGGGTGGGGCTAGGTTCTGCCTAGTAACCCTACCCAATCCTCTAGGGCCCTTAAGTAAAGTAATATTCCCACAGGGGTGGTACATGTATATACTGTATGTGTGTTTTTATTTAAAAATCACTTACCACATACCAAGTGCATTAAAGACACCGGACCGTATATACTGTACAGTGCTAAGCTGTAAAGCACCTTACAGCCCATTCATAAGAATGTATACATGGTCCAGCTCAACAGTTCTCTCAGCAGCCTCATTGATTTTATTGTAGTCTTATTCTTTTGTAGTCAGAATAACCCCATGAAAATTGTTCCGGAACCTCAAATCTCATTCATTTGTTTATTTGGACCATGGTGCATGGTTCATGAATCACATGAACTATTATGATGTTTTTCCCATAGGAATTAAAGCTTGTTAGCTGTTCAGAGCATGTGTGCATATTATAACATTGAAAACTCATGTACAAGATAAACTAGGTCAGATGCCCCCGCGTCAGCTAATGATGTATTGGGTGGAGGTCCTCCTTGAGTATTAGATATACAAGACAAGACACAGAAACCCAATAAGGGCACTCTATCACCAAACTGGATGATTAATGATAAGTTTAATCATTTTTATTTATACGTAGAATAAAATGTAGGGCATTAAAAATAACAACAAGGAATGACGCACAATTGATCCTGAGGAGAGTGCTATGATAAGAAATCGGGATTTGTAATTATTTATGGGATAGATAAATATGATTGTATTTTACAACTGTCCTAATTGAACACCCCGTAGGTATTTATATCAAATACAGAGGGTAGGAAAGGGGGGGAAATGGTCAGAGACCCCAATGTGAAGTATAAGGTGGAAGTGATCCTATGAAAATCTGTCCTGTTGGTAGGGAGTCCTACTAATATACCAAATCAAGTAGATAGTGGCAAGTCATATGATAGATAGTTGCAGTCACAATGGTGTTTCACCACCAATCAGGAAGCGAAACCGCAGGGCTGAGGTAGGTATCCAGAATAACTGACCAAAGCCCAGGGACAGAGTCCTGTTAGAGTATCCGTAGTCAGTAAGCAGGCAAGGTCAGGGCTGGCGGTAGTGGTGTATAGTCCAGGCGACAGGCAAAAGGTCAGGGCAGGCAGAAAGCAGCGAGGTCAGGGTTACGTCCGGGGTCAGCAACAAGGAATCCAAATGGGCAACAGGGAAAGGCGTGCCAGCGAAGACCGAAAGGAGCTGCAAAACTTAGAAATTTGCTCGGTGACTCCCTCTGGTAACTGCAGCCTTACAGTATATAGCAGGCTGCCAGTAACCAAAATGGCCGAACTAAGGCGATAGGGCAGGCAACCTAGGAAACCCAAACTGCAGCAAAACCCGGCACGGATCTGGCAGAATGCTTACAATCCTTACACTAACTGCAAATAGTTATAATAGCAAGGACCGCAACATAGTTGCTAGTATAGATTGAAGTCCCAATACAAGTGAGATCAGCTGTGAGGGTGACAGCAACAATGTAGCCAAATCATTTGGTGTAATTAGCATGATAGCTGAGGGAGATCACAGGACCAAGGTGACAAGAAGCCAGAGGCTCCAACAATGTAGCTACAGTACTTAACACAAAGTGGTTAGGATAAAGCAGCAGCGTGAGTGTAAGAGATGTGTGCAGAGGTACAGATAATGGAGACCGATTTGGGTGAAACTATATTTTGGTTTTATTGAGCCTGTTCCTTTATCCAGGCAAAACATCCAAAAACAACAAAATAACTAACTGCTATCCCTTTGTAAGGACTAACGTACTTCCTCAGACTCTATCTGCAGGACTGTAGGGATATTCCCATTACCAGCCTATCACCCCAAAGTCTCAGGAGGTACCTTAAGTAGGTGGCCCTCCATGTCAATCTCTGGCAGGTTCCTGGATCCTCAGTGTCCAGAAAATATAGATGTCTGGGTGTCTTGATCTCAGCACAGCCTTTGTGCTCAAGACAGTGTCTGTGTGCAAGCTTCTCTGCTCTCCTTCTGTGAGTCCAAATGTGAGCTAAGGAATCTCTCTCCTGTGTCTTACATGAGGCTTTTTACAGAGCCCTCATTAGTCCAGGTGGAGACTAGTTAATAGAGTGGCTGCAATTAACAATCTCTCTGCTGGATTCTCAGAGCTCTGAGGCTGCTTTATTGAAACAGGATTATGGGCCTCATGCAGAGAGCAGCGCTATTTGAAATCTCGCCATTTTCCCGCAAAAATCGCGCTAAAAACAGGTGAAAATGGCGAGCTAGGGAAAACGCGCCATTTTTTTTTTTTTTTTTAAACTCGCCTTTCTACCGGCGAGAACCTAAATCTCCCCTGTTGAAAAAATATCCCTATTCAGAAAGGCGCGATCGCCATCTAGTGGCTGATCGCGCCAATAACATGGAGAGAAATTCTCTATTTACCTCCGCCAAAAAAATTTGGCAAGAAGCTGGAGGTCGGCGGCCGGTGGGGGAGAAAAAAAAAAAAACGCGTTTTTTTTCAACACGTTTCAACAGCGCTCATATCGCTGGTTGAAACTCTCCATATGCAGAAAGGATTCTAAATGCAGTTTTCGGACCTTTCTGCATATGGAGAAAAAAACTCTTCATTAAAGCTTCTTTTTATTCCCCTCTCCAATTTTAAATAGCGCTGCTCTCTGCATGAGGCCCTATGTCCCTGTTACAGTGAGTAAAAGGACTAAAAAATGTTCCAAAAATATAGAGAATCAAGTCAAAAAGTAAACACGTGGAGAGCAAGTCAGAACCCCCAAAAAGCCAGTAGTATGGGCAGCAAATATGCACAAAAATTATTATAGTAACAACATTTACCACAGTTTTGGATTTGCGTATATATCTTTGTCTTCACTGTAAATAGGCCCAACATATGAGCCAAGATAACAACCATTTTTTTTAACAACTGCACTTATATGATGTTTTTCTCTTGCTGAATACATCCCATGCTCTCCCTGGAATTTGAAGAACATTGCAGCCTTTTTGGGACCAACAGAGATAGTCCCTACCAGAGGGTTTGAGCAGCGGAGTCATAGCCATATATTCAACGACTTTATGCACTATTAGTTGTCTATTTTTCACTATATTAATATATTAGTGTTTATTGCACAGCACATTATTTCACTTAAGTTAGCTATAAGAGCGCCTTGTTTGTCACCTTTTTGTATCAACTGACCTGGTCTGCTGGTGGCACTTGAGGACTGAATTTGCAGACCCCTTATTTAGACTATTTATATGTGTCTGGTTTTTAAAGGCATTAATCCTCAAGATTGTACCCACAAAACATATACACTGTAGTATTTGTACTGTCAATTCAGTTGATCCTTAGTGCCTTTAAGGACCTTTAAACATTGAAGTGGGGCACGAGTTACTAGAAGGATGAACTATTATATGAGCATATTTGATTAACTTTCTCTCCCTAAATTTGTTCTTTACCTTTGCTGTGTTATACACACTAATAAGCCTTGTTGTTCTCCCACTGTAGTCGGTTTTTTCGACTGTCTTGATGTGAGAGAATCCTGAGTGGGGCAGTTAGAGACCTGAGGGGGGGAAGTGAGAGAGACCTGAGAGGGCAGTGAGAGAGACCAGGGGGGCAGTTAGAAAGACCTGAGGGGGTGGGGAGGCAGTGAGAGATACCTGGGGATGGGGGGGAGGCAGTGAGAGATACCTGGAGAGGGGGGGAGGCAGTGAGAGACATGGGTAGGGTGGGAAGTGAGAGAGACCTGTAGAGGGGGAAAGGCAGTGAGAGACGTGGGGGGGAGGAGGACAGTGAGAGAGACCTGGGGAGGAGGGGAGAGCAGTGAGAGGAACCTGGGGAGGGGGAGGGCAGTGAGAGAGACCTGGGGAGGGGGGAGGTGATGGGGAGTGAGAGAGACTCGGGGAGGACAGTGAGAGAGACCTGGGAGGGGAGTGGGCAGTAAAGGAGACATAGGGAGTGGGGGGGGG
>WSYH01018204.1:0-11202 GCA_036426205.1 Ascaphus truei
TTTTTTTATACTGTACTTTTCGAAATAAACCTGTTTCTATGAAAATTGAAGTTTTTGTTTTTTTGCGGCCCACCTAAACTTAAACCTTGTTTATTTGGTCCGTGGTAGCCTTTGAGTTTGACATGCTTGCTTTAGCCCAACCTGAAAAAGTTCCATTTATGACAACCCTCTGTTGTCTGTCCTTTAACCAGTTTTCAATCCAGGTGCATGTATTATTCCAAGTCTCTTTATTTTGTACACCAACCTCTTGTGTGAAACCATATCAAAAGCCTTTGCAAAATCCAAGTAGGAAACATCAACTGCATTTCCCTGGTCTAAATGCCTACTTACCTCCTCAAAGAAACAAATATGGTTAGTTTGGCATGATCTATCCTTCTTAAATCCATGCTGACTATTACTAATAATTTTGTTTTCCATTAGGTATTCCTGAATATTATCCCGTATTAAACCTTCAAGTAGTTTTCCCACTATTGAAGTCAGGCTTACAGGTCTGTAATTCCCCAGTTGTCATCTAGCTCCCTTTTTAAATATGGGCACCACATCTGCTTTACGCCAATCTTGTGGTTCTGAGCCTGTGGAAATGGAGAACGTGAATATTAAATATAATGGTTTAGCTATTACTGAGCTTAACTCCATGAGAACTATGGATGTATGCCATGGTATGTATATCGGGGCCAGGTGCCTTATTTACTTTAATTTTTTCAAGCCGCTTATGAACTTCTTCCTCAGTTAACCAATTGTTCACCCACTGTTAGCAGTGGGTGATACATATATAAATGTATAATATATATGTCCAGCTGTACCTGTTTCTCCCCCACATAGTGTATCTGCTATGTAAGCCCTGTTAAGATCCAGGCATTAGCAGGTTAATCTGTGGGCCCTTGACATCCCCCCCCTTTCTGCTTCCCCAGAAAGTGAAGGAAGGTAGGTGGTGTCTCATGGCCTGTGTACAGCCCATTGTAGATGGGAACAGTCCATGAGCCCGCCCCTTCCAGGAGTTTCTAAGGGGAGTAGGCTAAAGTTATGGGAGTTCCTCTGAGCTCATCATGGAGTGAGGAGGTAGAGAGTTCTACTCTAGCTTCCCAGGAGAGAGGGTGTGAGAGTGGAGTTCTGCCCTGCTCTAGGAGTAGGTGTGGAAGGAGATGAAGTCTGGCTCTTATCCTGCGAGGGAGTAAGAGGGCTATGAATCTTCCCCATTGCAAGGCAAGCATGCCATTCTAGGCCGGCTGGCCTAGAGACCATCCAGACCAGAATGCCCCAAGAGAATGGGCAAGCACCAACCAGATGTCCTGCACTGCAGGAGACTATGCCGCTTTAAGGAAGAAGAAGAGAGAAAGAAAATAAAGATGCTTGTGCACTTTGCCTCTGACTGGGTGTCAGTTGCTGGGCAGGAGGTAGATGGACTGCAATGACAGGAGCTAATATCCAATTCTTGGGATCCTGTCATGGCTGGAGGTGCTGTACCATGAGTGTGAGTAACTAAGAAATGTCCCTAAAGCTTGTCCCATTGCCCATACCATCACGCAGCTCAGCTTCTCCTGACACCACAGGTAGGCTTCAGTACCACACAGAAGCAGTAACCAGGGTAGTTTCCCAGAGGAGGGGGGAAACAGGGTTATACATACATACTCATGCACTGATATATACACTCATGCACTGATATATACACTCATGCACTGATATATACACTCACGTACTGCTACATACACACATGGAGGGTGCTTCCATTGACTGGACTTTGCAGATCATAGATTTGGGTTGGAATGTCCAGGCTTTTCTGGGACAGTTTTTAGAGAAGTGGCCCTTCTGGCCACAGTTATAGCAGACTGTGTCTGGGTTTTCACCGCACCCGGGGGTAGAACTCTCTCTCTGAGGCATCTGGTCAGGCAGGTGCCCTCCAAGGGGAGCTATCCTCGGCACTTTCCGCCTTCTTGAGATTTGAGGCTGATGCCCCTTTGGTTTCTTACTTGCAGGACTCTTTGGCCTTCGTAGGAGTGTGCAGGCAGGCATGGACTTCGTGTACCTTCACCTGGTTCAAGAGTCCAGTGAATGTAGGTGGATTCCCTTGCATGAGGCCACACTGAAGCATGTTGGCTATAGGGTGGTTTGGGCTTGACCCTCGCAGAAACTGTTTCTGTCGGGCTTCATCCACACTGGAGGCGGAGATGAGTTTACGGGTGAGTAGCGGCCACAATACTAGTTGTAGGCGATGTACGAACACCGACATCTCCTCACCTTCTTTCTGGCGGAGACCATAATATTTGGCACAGAGCTCACTCTCGTCGTCTTCCATACCGTAGGACTCATGTAGAAAGTCTACCAGCATCAGCGCCATTACATCCGCGTTTTCCTCACGATGCATACTCACTATGGTGGAGGAGGGAGGTCGCAGGCACTCCATGATCCGCTGTCGTCTTACTGCCTCAGGGCAGGAGCATTCTTTCAGGACCTTTAGAGTGTGTTCTCGCCAGGCTGCAATCCCTTCTTCTCCCACTGGGATGGGAATTACCGCAGAGAACGCCTTGAGTTTCTTATAATTCTGAGACTGGGAGGACATTGTTAGGGCTTCTACTAGTTGGGGTAGAGTGACACCCAACTCGATGCCGTCGCTTGATAGGCAGCTGTAATATTCTGGCCTCAGGCTAATGGCCTGTGCAGGACTATTCTCACCCCAACTGGGGGTAGGTGGCTGTTGAGGAATTTCAGCCCTGTGGGGTACCTCCAGCAGGGTGCTGGGAGTGAAGGCCACCCGGGGTATCGGTGAACTTCCAACCGGGGGGTTACTCTTCCATGAGGGGGGCGAGGTACCAAAGAGTTCCGTCCGATAGGGTACAGCGGTGGAGGGTCCCGGGGTAGAAGTCACTTATAAGGTGGGTAAATCGGGGGTATATCAATGGACAGCCCGTGGACTGAGCTCCTGGTAGATATATTGCCCGGAGAACACCTTCTCCGCATACCTCAAGGCCCACGGCCGCTAATACTATTCTCCACCAGTCATACTTGCAGCCTATGAGCCGGGCGTTGGCCATGCCGGGGAGTTGATTGAAATGCTGACAGATCTGGCGTGGGAGCATATTGATGGGAATGTCTCCCACAGCGACACATGGTGAGGGCGCTCATGAAGCTCCAAGGCCCAGTCGCCAACCTCCTGTTTTGAGGGCACAAACATGGTTCTGACTCTGTTTAATTTAGCTGCTGCTTTGGGCACCCCAGTTCTGAGATCTTAGAAGTGCCTCCAAATGTAGCACTGCTTCCCCCACCCTATGGGAGATGAGACGGCTACTACGTGTGGATGACGTGTGTGTAGTGCTTTTAACGGATAGGAGATATCCGTTTCAACACCGTCATCGTCAGCGATGAGTCTGCCTCTAAGTGGGGTGGTATCCGGCTGGAGGGTCCAACCTTAACAGTCCCTTTATTCGTTGGTGGTGTGGTCGCAGACCACAGGCCGCATCTGCTGCGCGGCGTCCCTTACACTAAGGAGGTAATGGGGCAGTGTCCCTGTAGCAACCACAAACTATACAAGGGAGTCGGGGCCTATGGGGGTCTCTTGCCTAGTGCAGAGGCCACTGACACCCTGCCCCCTTACGCGTCCCAGCACCAACTGGCGTGGAATCTGGCATGCCAAATGTATCCACTAAGTTGCAGGGAAATTTGGCCGCGGGATTGGCTGCTGTGTAGCACCTGATCTAACAGCTCCAGGGGCTGCTGGGGGCTGTACTTCCCTTGCGGGGCTTTGCCTAACATGGCCGCCGCTCCTATACCCCTACTGCGCATGCATGCTCCTCTGTGTAATGGCCGCCGCACCGGGAGCTATCCGCGCATGCGCAATGTTGACTGCGCATGCACGCGCAAGCAAGATGGAGGCACACTGGGCACTCGCTCCACCATGGAACTCCGGCGATGCACTAGCCTCCCCAACGGCCCACACACCACTGCAGCCCTCCTCGCAATCTCCCAAGCCTCCGCTGCCGGTCGCAGCCGCAGCAGGAGGTCAGGGCCGAAAGGGTACCCAGGGGGGACCTGGCCACACATACATACTCAGCCTGATGCATACACACATTTTCATACATACAGTTTCATTCTGACACACACACAGTTTCATACACTCACATACTGATACATACATTAACACACTGATAAATGCACACATATATACACATACTGATATTATACATATACTCTTAATGATACATACACACATAGTGATACATATACTCACATAGTGATACATATACTCACATACTGATACATACACACAGATACTAATGCATACACTCACATACTGATACAGCAGGCCCCGCGTATAGTGAAAATTGCTGGAAAGCGGATCCGGCGATTTTCAGTGCTGCGCATGCGCCCCGGGCGCACCTGCCTATTCTGCGCATGCGCGATTTTAAATTCAACATGGCAGCCCCCTTCTCGGTGCCGCCGTATCAGCGGATCGCCGAAAAGCGGATCGCCGAGAAGCGGGGCCCTGCTGTACATACACTAAAATACTGATGCAAACTATCACATAATAATATACTGTATACACACACATACTGATTCACTCACTTACTCATGCACACTTACACAATGAAAAACACTTGGAGATACATAACCCCCAACAGAGTCACAGTGCTCTCCAATAACAAACACTTTGGTGCAGCATTAGTAGCAGCCGCCTCCCTCTATAGAAGTCTCACTTGGTTGCATTTTTACCACTCACCCTACACTGCAAAAATGTGCACAAATAGTACTCTTAAATAGTCACACGTCCCTGCAACTTCGAGGTGCAAATCAACCACACGAACAAATAAGCGTACAATAAATTTACAATATCGGCAATATATAACATGATGTAATATGTGTGGGTATCTGTGTATTTTTACACACAAAAATGAAACATGCTTGTGCATATGCAAATGTATGTATGTTATTGTATAGATCGATGTATTTGTGTTATATTATGTGTGTCAATCAGTATTGTTTTGTGTATCCATGACTGTATTAGTGTGTTAATGTGTGTGTACCAGTTTGTCTGTTTGTGTACCAGTTTGTAATATTAAATGTTCAACAGCGTTAAAGAGCATTAAGTGGTCTTTAGACTATAGAGATTTTAGCAGCTACAAAAGGCAGAGTGCAATTAACCCTAATATTTGCTCTCATCTGACTTCCATTCCCCCCACAGCCAGAGCTCTTACACCAATCACCGCAGACCTTATATTCGCTATTTAAGTCTAGTCCATTACTTTTTTGTGTGCTGGATTAGTCCCAAAATAACTATTTGGTTTCTCAGGATAAAAACATACAGTTATGTTTTGGCTCCTGGATCCTGGCAGCTGGCAGCTCTCAAACTGGACAGGTCAGTTAAAATATTCTTTTAATGGATAACTCTTATCAGAAGTAACACACTGGGGCTGTGAAGGGATGTAATAAGGAGTATTTCTCCACAGGAATATGGGCATGAGAATCTACATTTATAGTGTGGTTGGAAGGAGCGACAATGGGCATGTTATCATGACAGGGATTTCTCCATTAGGCAAGGCCATTTAGGATTCAGAGTAGATACTCCCATAATAAAGGTTAATTTTATTGACCCCTTTGTTGCTAATGAGAAATACTGCACTAAAAAAAAGGGGAAATGTACCTGATAATATTTCTGATTTTTCAAGTCCTCTATGGCAGCCAAAACCGCTATGATCACTCCTCCTCGCTAGGGTAGGAATTCTTGACCCACGTATAAAGGAGGTGTGGTCTCTCCTTTGGTCAGTTATTTCTTATGAAAGATCCTAAAGAAGCACAGACAAACACATACAGAGAATGAGGGTGGGATGTATGCTGCCATAGAGCACTTGAAGAAACCCAAATATCAGCATGTAAGTTTTCGTTTTTCTTCATAGCAGCTCAAAATGACTGGGATGTCCCAGAGCAGTCAGTAACATTGTGTAGGTGAGGGTGGGTGAACCCTGTAGTTTGTTCTGCTTGCCATTGGCTGGGTTGGGACAAGGGGAAAGGGCCTACAACATTCTGATGTACATGAAACTCTCATGTCACCTTGGATCTGAAGCGCCGGTCTGTTCTCGTGACTATGTTATCTTGGTGGAGCTGGAAATATGATTCTCTGTGTGGTAGTGCTTGCAACTCCCCAACTCTGTGTACCATAGTAAAAGCAAAAGTTCTGGCTCCAACAAAGACTAGAATCGCGTCCATGAGCGTTGTCAAGGCTCATGGGAAAGTCGAGCTGGACTTGCCTCCAGGGTCATGAAGACTGGTTGGGTAATTCCAACCGTGCGTTCCCAGCACACTTGGGGATATGTAAGGCGACCATCTGTTCTTGTGGAGTCGCCCCTGTTGGCCGTAGGATTCTGCTTCCAGAAGGAACTTCCTTTTCCATTGACACAGTTGGTCTTGTCTGTATACGTCCCCCTTTGAAAGCAACTGGGGACGACCATCTTTATTTATAAAATGTTTTACCAGTTAGTAATACATTGAGAGTTACCTCTCGTTTTCAAGTATGTCCTGGACATAGTTAATATGACAAATAATACATGGTTAAAAATAGTTACATAAATGAACAGGGTATACATTATATTCATTATATATCTTTGTCTCGGTCACTGTGCTGATAGTACTTAGTCTTTTGTAAGGAGGCTTAGCACGGCTGCTGTCTATTCTACCACCAGTCGCGTGGTTGAGAGCAGTAGTAGCCTGCCTGAACCGTGTGAACGCTCGCTGGAGCATTGTCCATTTAGAGGAACGATGAAGTCCTAGCGTATCTTCAGGTATCATGTTTGTTACCACAGCACAGACTGAAGGGTGGATTTCTGGAGCTGTTTCCGGAATTTTTAATTGACCTGTATCTGCTGGAACCGATAAGATCTCATCCGACTACGTCAGTGACTCTGGTTCTGTAAGCAATAATGTGCTCTGAGGGTATGTGAAGAAAGGAGGATTAACTCCCAAGAGCTGATGCTCTAGAATATGCAGGGGGGAAATTGTAAATTTCAAAGCATAAAGCCACTGATCAAGCCAAACTGAACATATAAGCATTTAAGAGCCTCACTGTGTGCAAAGTGGACTGACCCTCAGGACGGGGGCTATAACGTGGTAAGTGGAGGCATAAGTACCGATGAGCCCACTGTAAGGAGCGCCCCACGGTAACCCGACCACCTCTCCGCCACTGCCCTCACTAAATCCTGGCGTCCCACACAGCAGAGCGCTATATGAAAAACACAGTACTCATGATCTTGACACGTCGATAATGCCAGTATAACGCTGTGTAAAAAGGCTTGTAATTCAGTGTGCAGCGTCGGCATGCTCCAGTCCAAAGTCCAAGTAGAAAAAAAAATGCTGTAATGGCGGTTCACAGCCGTCCGATGTGATTTAACAAAAACCAAGCATAATTAGTATAAAAATGAAAAATGTAATGTGCACTACTGTAACAGGGGAGTTATCCCTGTTCAGCAAATGTGCCTCTAATCCAGCAGTGTGGTGGTTAACTGCTGGTAGTCAATTATCCAACACCACCTGCCTGATTAGCTTCTTAGAAAAGCCTGTCTTTTGAGACAGGAAGGGAGATTGTTCCTGAGTCTCACAAGTGGTGAGACTGGCCATGGGGACAGATGTCTTGAGCCTGCCAGAAGAAATAGCAGAGCTGCTTGCAAGACACAGGGGAAAACACCTCTAAACCTGAATGCTGACAAAACCTGAGGAAAAAGGCAGCAACCCAGGAACAGAGAAGACTTTCCCTCCAACCACAAGAAACAGATAAGACTTTCCTTTATAAGACTTTTGGTATATCTGCTCATATCAAGATATATGTTTGGGGTGGGAGACATGCTTATCTAAAGGGAGTTGTGGACTGCATAGGTTTCGCTAGAAATACTCCCAAGTGAATAGAAGCTTTGTTTGACCCCTTGTTTGGATGGTTTTCTGATGTTAAGGAAACAGGCGCAATAAAAGCCTTATTTAATTTCACCATAACAAGTCTCACTTGTATACCTCTGTGCGCGTTCCTCCTACAACTACAAATATACAAACATGCCACAAAGTAACTCTGATGCATTTCGTCCTAGTAGTAGGACTTTGTCAAAGAGTGGGTAAGCTGTAGACTCTAATCCAGTAGTGTGGTCCGCAGGGTTCTGGTCTGTAGCTGTAGACGCTAACCAATCTTGCCACTGATCTGTCTGTGTTGATTCCTCAACTCCTTTTCCTTTTGTTAGGGGGTGTCCGTGGATAGAGCAGACACGGTGTTGCTCGATTGTTTGCCTTATCTTGGACGATCTCTTTGTCGATCACCTTCAGGAGATTGTTGTCTTCATTTGGTGAAGTTGGCTCATCGTCTTTTGTCGCCTGGACTACTGAACATCCTGGGCCATTGTCACATTCCTGATATGAAGATGTTCTTGTGGTTCTTAGGGGTATAACCTTGTTTCTCTTCCTTGCTAGGCCTTCCTGTCACTTGGATATGGCCAAGACATGGTTTGGAGAGGGATGTGTGTCCACGGTCCATTATATTTGTTCTGCAGGCATCAACGTAGTCTGGTTTGTGCCCATTGCCAATGCATACATTACCCACTATCATCCATTCTAGGTCAAGTATTTGGGCATATGGGGCTTCGTGGGGTCCGTTGCGCTGTTCGCTGACTTTGTGCACTCTCAGGATGTCCCTGCCTAGCAGTAGCATAATCTTGACATCTTGTTCTATCGGCGGGAGCAGTCAGCTATTTGCCTAAGGTGTAGGTGATGACGTGCCACGTCTGGTGTGGGAATCTCGTTCCTGTTTGCCGTCATGTGATGGCACTCTATGAGTGTAGGGAGAGGTATCTTTATTCTGCCGTCTATGGAATGTATGGTATAGCCATTTGCTCTCCTCCTTGTTGTCTCAGTCAGTGCTGCGCAGGTTCTGAGTGTATAGGGTGAGGCATTGTCTTGTCTGTTGAACAAGCTAAAGAACTCTGACTTAATTAATGATCTGTTGCTTTGATCACAGATGATTGCGTACATCCTCATAGCCCTTTCAGGTTATCCCTTGGGACAAGGAGGCATATTTTGGAGCAGGACCTCTGGTTATGTCCTTCTCTGCAAACCTCAGTGCACTCAGATGTGACAGATGTTGACTTCTCTTCTCCTTCCTCCCCGCCATGCTTTGCCATGGAGGAAGGGTTGTTGAGTTGGTCGTGTCAGCGCCTCTGGATGTAGAGATGTTACATGCTTATCACTGTTGCACACTGTACATTTGATGGCTTCTTTACAGTCTTTGAATAGATGAGTTATGGAAGTGCAGCACCTGAAGCAAACTCCAAATTCTCTGAGTAGGTTCTTGCGTTCCTCTAAGGGCTTCATCCCAAAACACATGTTAAGTGGCTATGGCTTCTTGTGTATGGGGTATTCCCTGTTTGGGTCACCTGTCTTGGAGCGGTAGAATGATTGGGATGTGTAGATGTTTTAGAAGACACGTCTGCCCTGTGGACCGAGATAGGCGTTCTGGTGCTACCATATCTTGTCACCGGTCCTTCATTTTTTAGTTTGCTTGCACTGGGTGCAGTTGGTGTACCTAGGATGAAGCAGGGATCATTTTTTGTTCTGGCTGCTCCGTGAATAAAGCTCAAGAAGAATGAGAAGGGGGGGTGGAGGGGAAGGTGACTTGCTTCTGCCTTTTGAACCTTGCGAAGACCATCTTTCTTGGAGGTTGAAAGGTAGCTTATCCAAGATGGGTTTTACTACACAAGCAGAGTCTAAGAGACCTGATAGAGATTGATCTGCTCTGAAGACTCCAATTCCTGGTGCCGATCTCTGAGCTCTCTTAACTTCGAATAGTCTTTGACCGTGATTCTATGGAAGTAGTCGACTCTCGAGGAGTGCATCTTCGACTGCCTCGGGGCTACCATAGCACTCCTCTAGCCTTTCCCATACTAAGTCAAGACCTATTTGGGGGCGGTTTCCGTTCGCTGCCCTGAGCCTCTTCGCATGCTCTGTTACATAGTTACATAGTTACATAGTAGATGAGGTTGAAAAAAGACGTAGGTCCATCAAGTTCAACCTATGCTAAATTTAGACAACAGATACTTTACCCTATATCTATACTTACTTATTGATCCAGAGGAAGGCAAACAAAAAACCCCATTAAGGGGAAAAATTAATTCCTTCCTGACTCCAAGAATTGGCAATCGGATTAATCCCTGGATCAACATCCTTCCCATGTATACTTATTTGGTATATCCCTGTATACCTTTCCCATCTAAAAAGATGTCCAACCTTTTTTTTGAACAAATCTATTGTATCTGCCATCACAGTCTCCATGGGTAATGAATTCCACATTTTAACTGCCCTTACTGTAAAGAACCCTTTCCTTTGTTGCTGGTGAAATTTCCTTTCCTCCAACCTTAAGGGATGGCCCGGAGTCCTTTGTACTGCCCGTGGGATGAATAGTTCTTTTGAAAGCTCCTTGTATTGTCCCTGAATATATTTGTATATAGTTATCATATCCCCTCTTAGACGCCTCTTTTCTAATGTAAATAAATCTAATTTAGCTAGCCTCTCCTCATAAGTTAGAATGTCCATCCCCTTTATTAATTTGGTGGCTCTTCTCTGCACTCTCTCTAGTTCCATAATGTCTTTTCTTAGGATTGGTGTCCAAAATTGTACTCCATATTCAAGGTGTGGTCTTACTAATGCTTTGTAAAGGGGCATAATTATGTTTACTTCCCTTCCATCCATTGCCCGTTTAATGCAAGATAAGATCTTGTTTGCCTTTGCAGCTACTGCATGACATTGGGCACTATTGCTAAGCCTGCTCTCTACAAGCACTTCTAAATCCTTCTCCATCAAGGATTCCCCCAATATATCTCCATTTAATTTGTAAGTCGCCTTTTTATTCTTGCATCCCAAATGCGTAACCTTACATTTATCTGTATTAAACCTCATCTGCCATTTACCTGCCCACGTTTCCAGTCTCTCCAAGTCCTTCTGAAGAGAAATTACATCCTGCTCTGATTCTATTACCTGACACAATTTAGTATCATCAGCAAAGATGGAGACTTTGCTCCCGATCCCAACCTCAAGGTCATTAATAAACAAGTTAAAAAGCAGGGGTCCCAGTACTGATCCCTGAGGTACTCCAATCACGACTTTAGCCCAACCTGAAAAAGTTCCATTTATGACAACCCTCTGTTGTCTGTCCTTTAACCAGTTTTCAATCCAGGTGCATGTATTATT
>WSYH01018205.1:0-11201 GCA_036426205.1 Ascaphus truei
CTTCGGCCGTTTCTGCTCGGAACTCTCTGGGTTTTCATCAGCCCTGGATTTCCAAAGACATTTTGGCGGGGCGAGCCATATACCAAGGATGTTTGTTCTTCCATCACTCTCATTATCCTAGAACTGTACTCACAAAGAACTGCTGTTACGGTTCTCTTTCCACCTAAAAGAACTTTAGGAACAACTCAATGTCACCGAGACCACATGGATGGTCCTGTCTGGCCGACATTTCTCACCAAGGGGGTGGGGTTTATACTAAGGACTAACCACGAGTCTCAAGACCACGACTTACTCCCAATCCTGACGGTTCAGCAACAATTCCCGGTCCTCCAACTCTATGAGTGCTCATGTTCGCCCGGAGGTCTCGCGGAAGGGGGGGGGTTGGGGGTGGTACTGTAGGAATCCGCTCCGCGGTTTACTGGTTGCCTTACCTTGCAGACGGTGCAGTTCTGGAACTCTTCACCTGATATTACTTGCAGCCTGGATTCACTCACCAAAGCTATACTGCCACACACTCCACCTCTGGTATCTACTGCAGCTGTTGCAATCTATCACTGCAATCCAGCCTTGTATTCACTTATTGGAGCAGGACCTTCCACACCCCCCGCTGGGGATTGGTCCGCTGGCCTTTAAGTACTATGTTCCACATTGTCCCTGCCGAGCATAGTCCTTAGGATGTCACTACCTGTTCTGCACAAGCTCCCGCTTGTTCTCCTGTGCCGAAGCGGAGGTTCGCCCCTGGTCCTTCAGCTTCCTTCAAGCTCCCGCTTGTTCTCCTGTGCGAAGCGGAGGTTCCGTTCCTGCGTCCTTCAGTTTTCCTGTTCTCTGTGCTGAAGGGAGGTTCCGTCCTGCGTCCTTCAGTTTCCTGTTCCTGGCTGAAGCAGTGGTTTCTCCCTGCGTCCTTCAGCCTCCTGGATCCTGCACTGAGAGGAGGTTTCGCCCCTGCGTCCTTCGCCTCCTGGATTCCTGCACTGAAGCAGAGGTTTCCCTGTGTATCTACAGCTTCCTGGTTCCTGGGCCTACTCTTCCCTAATATAGAGAGGCCGTGTCTGGTTCCTGCGCTGGCAACAGAGGATTCCCTAGCCCGCTCAGGACTCTTGCGCTGTAGCACTGGTTACCCGTGCAGCTAGGCGGGGTGTAATCTGGTTGTCTTCCACCTCCTGAGACCAGTACCATGGGCCATGGTTCCGCGCGAAAGAGGCCACCCCGCGCTCCTAAGCTGAAGCGGGGCTTTCCTGACCCGTTGCCGAACTCCTGCTTGGACAATGTTTATTCTGACGTTCCTGTCCTGACCCTGGCTTGTACAACGACGATGCGTCTTCTCCTATCCTGATCCTGCTAGTATGACTACGAAATGCGCAATCCGGATCAGCCTGCGCGGTCTAGTCGGTGCTTTTACAACCCACATCAGCCTCGCGGTGACCCAGGTTTGTGGGTGAGCACAACCGTGAGTCCACATAGTTAAATCACAGCGATCGATTCGCTGTATGGACAAGTGATTAAGTTGGGGGTTAGCGGCCACTGGCATGTAGCCACCAATATTAGCAGTGTAGCATTAATTGGGTGACAAATGTTGTTATGATGTCGCATCATGTGCTTACACTCCCTGGCTGGTAAGTATATCCAATTGGAGGAGGAGGGCAGGTAGTCTGCACTCATATATAGTGTATATTTTATATAAGTGTTTTGCTACATTTACTAATAAAATTGCAAAAAGCAAATGTGTGTTTCTAACTTGATCAGCTGGGATGTGGCGTCAGTTAGATGATGAATAAAGAAACTATTTTTAACCTTGTAGGGCGTTTGTGTTCATTAGCTTAATATATGGGAGTGTATGTCTCAAGGAATATAGGATTGCAGAGGAGAATTTAATGAACATAGTCAGGATTGTATCTGTTATTGGTTAGTACACTAAAGGATGGATGGGTCAGATAAACATTAAGTAGTCAGAGTTGTTTAGAGGAAGGGGGTGAAGAGGAAGCCCTCATTCGAAGATGATGGGATAGGGAGGATAGTTGGTATCCAACGGGACTCTTGTTGTTGTAAAAGAGTTTGTCCCAATCTCCTCCCCTCATATTTGTTTTCAGGCAAAAAAGCCTTGAAAGCTTAATGAGTTGATAGTACCTCCATGTGTCCCCTAACGTGGCAAGATACGGGGGTTGTCTAATCATTCCTAATGGATCGACGTGTTAATATGCGTCACGGAACTGGAGACCGTCTTTCCACATATTGTATCCCACATTTGCACGTGATGAGGTATACTACATGTGTACTTTTGCAGTTATGAAACTCTTAATTTGGAATTTTTTGTTATACAGGTACTTTGGAAGTTTTGGTGTTGATATGTGACATGCTTTGCTGTTCCACATTTATAGGTACCCAATGTTTCTGTGGAAGCCATGGTTTTGAAATTGTTGGACTTGGTTTGGAGTGGATGTGGACTATGAGTCCTTCAAGTTCCTAGATCTTGTGGCCACATTGTTGGATATGGTTTTAAGCACTTCACAAAGATCTTTATCCTCCAGGAGGATATGCCAATATTTCCTGTAAATGGATTTGATCTTATTACACTGGGCACTGGTAGGTACTATGTATCTGATGGTTTTGTCCGTGTTCATTTCCCTTTGTGAGTACAGTAGTTTTCCCTATTGGCTTGGTCTGCATTTATAGGCTTTTTTGACGTTGTTTTGCTGTGTAGCCTCTATTCAGGAATTTTCCTCATAGTTTGTGCTTGGCAGATGGATCTACAGGGTTAGAGCAGTTCCTCCTGATACGGAGGAAACTGACCGTCGGGATACCTTTAATTAGTGGGGCCGGGGGGGACTGTCGCCTTAAATAGCTGTGTGGTAGCTGTTTTTTTGAGTGGGATACTGTATTAATTGTACCATCATGATGATGGAGATTTTTAAAGCCAGAAATACCAGAGTTTTTTCATGATCTCAGAGGTTAGGTGTAGATTGTGACTATTCGTGTTTAGAGTTTCCACAAAAGGTGTTGGATAGTTGTTTACTACCCCTCCATAGTATCAAAAATATCATCTATATAGCGACACATAGTGATATTATCCGGGAATGAAATGGTCATATTCTCATGATTGAACACACTGTTTTTCCACCAACCCAGGTAAGGTTAGCATACCGTTGGGGCACATGTTGACCATTGCAGTTCCCTGTACTGGAGATAGAGGTTATTGTGAAAGTGAAGTGATTGTGTGTCAGGACAAAGGATAGAAGGTCACATGCAAACTCTTTATGTTAGATTCTGGTGCCCCGATTTGGAGAGGAAGAGGGGTACTGCCCTAGACTAATGGATGCTGAATTACTAGTGTATAGTGAATCAACATCCATGCTTACACAAAAACTGTATTTCCTCCACTGTATTCTTATAGGCGTTTCAAGACATCACGAGTGTCCTGTACATGTGAAGGCAAAGATTTTTAACGAAAGTCTCAGTACTTTGTCTAAATAGATGCGTGGGCCCTCAGTGAGATTCCCAATCCCCGATACCATTGGGCGGCCCGGGGATGTGTTGGAGTCTTTGTGACACCTTTGGTAGACTATAGAAGTTTTGTTGCGTTTTAGGGAATGGGTTTATACATGAACTTATGCTCTTGTTTGGAGATTAGTGAATCTTCTAAGCCTTGATCTAACAGGATTTAAGCTCCTCCTAAAGATGGATTCGGATCCTGGTCTAGGATTCGTAACAGTTAATGTACACCTAGAAGTCTCAAATTCTCCTTAATATAGTTATCTGTTTTCTGTTATAACTATATTCCCTCCATTGTCGATCAGAGCATTTTATTGTGATATCCGTGCCTGTCGAGAATTTTTTGAGTGCGGTCCTGTTCTTTTCTATCCATGTTGCTCTTTGTGTTTTTCCCACTCATGATATGGATTCTATTTCTTTGGACAACCATTTTTAGCAAAAGTCCACAGCTGCTGATATATCCATTTGGGGAGTAATTTACTTTTTGGTTTGAGTTTATGAGTAGCTGCAGGACGCAGTGTGTCAGGGCACAGCCAAAGATGATCAGGATAACAGCTTGTGGTTAAAAGGTAATCTTTATTCGACATCATGGTGACAGCATAGGAATGGAGGGTAGCTCTTACGCGTTTCACGCCTAGCTGGCGCTTCGACGCTTCGGACAGCGCCCAGCTAGGCGTGAAACGCGTAGAGCTAGCTCCATTCTCTGTCTGCACCATGAGTTCGAATAAAGATTACCTTTTAACCACAAGCTGTTATCCTGATCATCTTTGGCTGTGCCCTGACACACTGCGTCTGCAGCATACTCATCTACTAATCATACACGGATGCACGCCACCAACAAGAAGAAGACAAGCTTTTCTCATGTGAGTGTTTTACCTTTTCTTTGCTTGAAGGGTGTTTATCAGGGTGGTTTGCAAGGTGTGTGAGATCATTAGAGTAATGTGGTGGAGCTAATCATTCTCCACTCACAGCACCCCTAGGACTTCAATATATGTCCTATACACAACGCTCACTATACACTCATCCATCACATTTATATCAACGCCTGCATCACTATATCTTCAATCAAGAATTCTATATGGACCATATACAAGTATTACCTCTACATTCAGTCTGAGCACTATTGATGAACGTTGGTTCCTTAGTTGGTTTGAGTTTAGTGAATGGTCCCGTCTCCAAGGTCTTTCACTTCTTCACGAGTTCCAAAAGAGTACTAATATCTAGATCTGCTGACTCATTTCCCCAGGAATCCAGATTTTGGATCTAGCATAATTGATTTTTTTTTGTAATACTTGTTGCAGGCAGTAGTAGTCATTTTCTAGCAAATAGATTGGTGTCCTTTATACAGTCGAAGTATCATATTAGAGGTTGGAGAATATGAAAAGGCTCGTTTCGAACTTTGTATGTCTGGCTTAATGCAAAATCAGTAAGATGTCATGAGAATGTGTCATGGAGTGTCTGGTAACTAATGACTCCGTCTCCTTCCTGCTCTTGTTGGTACACTCGCGTTTATTCTTTTTCCTCTCCCACACCTTTCCCCTTCTCGCTCGTTTAAAATAGAGATCTGGGGGTTCTGATGTTAGGTGGAGACCTAAAAAAGAGGTAGATTCCGACTAGCTGTTTTGGATCTGTAGTGATACTTTATCCATGTCAGTTTCTTGAAATCTACATAAATGTGTATTACCTGGATACTAGGATTGTCAGTGTCTGTGGGGGATTCTGATCTGTAGTGATCACTAGAACGTTGGTTCAGCATATGTTTTTAGTTTTTTTGGAATTATAATAATTCCACTCCTGATAGTCCCAGTTTGTCAAACGACAGGCAAACTTCCTATGTTTCCTTTCGTTTAGGTCCTCGTGGTGAATTTATCAATATTGGCCTGTAGTTGTAGTTCAATTTCTCAAATATTTTCATTAACGCCAAAATCTATTCCCATAGTGATTTTTTTAGATCTTTTTGACGTCTCGTAGTTACTTTCTTTGTTGGTTGTGTACTATCAGGGTCGAAGATCTTGTGAACAGGTGGCTATGAATAGCTAGCCAAGCCTTTCGGAACTCAGGGCTTGAATTGAATGGGAGGGGGCTCGTTCAACTCTTAAAACTCCTTGGGATAAAGTTCTGAGCCAGAAGCTTCTAAGCTGTGATATCCACCATAGTTAGTACCGATTCCTATAGTTTTATCTAGGTACGGAAGAAATTCTTAATTCCTGATATTGTTTTCAATTGGTTTCAGTCAAGTACAGACTAATTACAGCTGAAGCACTTTACTGATTCATATGTGCCATGAATCAAAATACTGAGTTAGAAAGGGGAACCCTTCCATTGCACGGACCAGGTGTATTGCTAAGGTGTACGAGAAAGGTTTAAAAAAAAAACTATAATTATCAGAAAGGGGGGTGGAATGTGCCCAAAGGGGTCATAAAGGTGCACCTTGCACATACAATTGAAAGGAGGGAAAAACTAAATCAGTATAAACCCTGGGTAAGTATAGGAACAAAAATGCAATAAAGTGCGGGAGGTGCTGGCAGGGAAGTGGTTATTTGAACAGAAAGATAAGAAAAGCTCCTACGATTGCGCTCCGAAGTAGACACCATAACCTGATCTAAACTTACTATTTATTAATAAATCGATTAAAAATATTGTTATTGGCGCAATAATGTGAACCAAGTAGTAAAAAAGTAATTAAAACGGGAGGGTTAGATGTGGTGCTAGTTCAAACTAACAGTGAAATAGGAACCACTATTATAATGCTGAGTATCCCACAACTATATCATATACTAGATGTGGTAGGTGATTCCGGTAACAATTTGATGGTCGTTTGAAATCTACTCTAAGATGGTAATACAGGTTAACCTGAAATGATGTATAACGCTCAAAAAAATATAGTTGTAGCCTGGTGAGTGTAATCAGATCACATAACACATTTGTGCCAGGCCGTTCAGGTTCAGATTTAGTGAGCCTGTGGGTTGTATGTAAGCCTTCGCAAGATCACAAAGTATGTGTCTTGTGACATAGAAACATAAGAAGATGAGGGAGTAGTCAAGTAGTTGGCTTCCTAATGAAGTTTCCGAAACACTCTGAAAAGATAGGCAGTCAGACCTCTCCGATATAGCCAGCGAACTAGGTGTAGTAGCGCTTTAGCTTGCACTACAATTAGTTTCACCGTGTGGCTTTCCTCGGGGGGCAAGACCGAGTGATCCCTTATTATTATCACTTTATTATTACCATTGCGTAAGTGATCAGGGACGGTGCCAGCGAACTAGGTGGTAGCGCTTAGCTTGCCCTACATATGTTTCATCTGTAGTGGCTTCATCGGGGGCAAAGACAGAGTGATTCCCTTACTTATTTATACACTTTATTATTACCCTATTGGTTAATTGATTACAGACTGTGATTGGTCCTCAGAATATGTGCATCCCACCTACCCTTCAGAAATGAGAGAGGTAGGCTGTGATTGGCTGTATCAGGTCACGTAGCCAGTCACTCATCTGTAGACTATAATTAAACTTGCACTATGTTGACAGTATCCATTTGAAAATAAGTTGTCACAGCATATCATCATGGGACTACAATGTATCCCTATGTTTTGGATGTATGTGGTTGCTGCCCGCGACGGCCTAAGGCTATTAGCATGGAGTGGCGCCGCGTCATCAGTGCGCGACATCCCCATCAGCAGTGTTTTAAATGTGATCAAGGATTCTCCCCTTATTGTTGGAGTACGAATGGTTGCCCTGGCTACCCGCGATGCTCTGTCCTCATTGGTCAGAAGTTCCGTCGCGTCATCAATGAGCGATGTTGTTTTTATGTGGGTGGTTGCCGTAGCTACCCGCGATGCTCTGTCTTCATTGGTCAGAAGTTCCGTCGCGTCATCAAAGGGGCGGCATTGTTCTCCACTGTAAGGAATCCGCTCCGCGGTTTACTGGCTGCCTTATCTTGCAGACCGGTGCAGTTCTGGAACTCTTCACCTGATATTACTGCAGCCTGGATTCACTCACCAAAGCTATACTGCCACACACTCCCTCTGGTATCTACTGCAGCTGTGCAATCTATCACTGCAATCCAGCCTTGTATTCACTTATTGGAGCAGGACCTTCACACCCCCTGCCGGGGATTGGTCCGCTGGCCTTTAAGTACTATGTTCCCACATTGCTCCCTGCCGAGCATAGTCCTTACCGGATGTCACTACCTGTTCTGCCACAAGCTCCCGCTTGTTCTCCTGTGCTGAAGCGGAGGTTCCGCCCTGCGTCCTTCAGCTTCCTTCAAGCTCCCGCTTGTTCTCCTGTGCTGAAGCGGAGGTTCCGTCCTGCGTCCTTCAGTTTCCTGTTCTCCTGTGCTGAAGCGGAGGTTCCGTCCTGCGTCCTTCAGCTTCCTGTTCTCCTGTGCTGAAGCAGTGGTTTCGTCCCTGCGTCCTTCAGCCTCCTGGATTCCTGCACTGAAGCGGAGGTTTCGCCCCTGCGTCCTTCAGCCTCCTGGATTCCTGCACTGAAGCAGAGGTTTCCCTGTGTATCTACAGCTTCCTGGTTCCTGGGGCCTACTCTTTCCCTAATATAGAGAGGCCGTGTCCTGGTTCCTGCGCTGCAACAGAGGATTCCCTAGCCCGCTCAGGACTCTTGCGCTGTAGCACTGGTTTACCCGTGCAGCTAGGCGGTGTGTAATCTGGTCTGTCTTCCACCTCCTGAGACCAGTACCATGGGCCATGGTTGCCGCACGCGCAGAGGCCACCCCCGCGCTCCTAAGCTGAAGCGGGGCTTTCCTGACTCCCTGTTGCCGAACTCCTGCTTGGACAATGTTTATTCTGACGTCTCCTGTCCTGACCCTGGCTTGTACAACGACGATGCTGTCTTCTCCTATCCTGATCCTGCTACGTATGACTACGAACTGCGCAATCCGGATCAGCCTGCGCGGTCTAAGGTCGGTGCTTTTACAACCCCACCTCAGCCTCGCGGTCCGACCCAGGTTTGTGGTGAGCACAACCGTGAGATCCACATAGTTAATATCACCGCGATCGATTAGCTGTATGGACAAGTGTATTAAGTTGGGGGGTTACGGGCCACTGGCATGTAGCCCCACATATTAGCAGTGTAGCATAATTGGGTGACAAATGTTGTTATGATGTCGCATCATGTTGCTTACACTCCCTGGCTGGTAAGTATATCCAATTGGAGGAGGAGGGCACGTAGTCTGCACTCATATATAGTGTATATTTTATATAAGTGTTTTGCTTACATTTACTAATAAAATTGCATAAAGCAAATGTGTGTTTCTACTTGATCATTCGTGGGATGTGGCGTCAGTTAGATGACTGAATAAAAGAACTATTTTTCAACCTTGTAGTGGCGTTTGCTGTTCATTTAGCTTAATATATGGGAGTGTATGTCTCAAGGAATTAATAGTTGCAGAGGAGAATTTAATGAACATAGTCAGGATTGTATCTGATTATTGGTTAGTATCACTAAAGGATGGATGGGTCAGATAAACATTAAGTAGTCAGAGTTGTTTAGAGGAAGGGGGTGAAGAGGAAGCCCTCATTCAGACCTGATGGGGATAGGGTGGATAGTTGGTATATCCAACGGGACTCTTGTTGTAAAAGAGTTTTGTCCCAATCTCCTCCCCTCATATTTGTTTTCAGGCAAAAAATGCCTTGAAAGCTTAATGAGTTGATGTACCTCCCATGGTGTCCCCTAACGTGGCAAGATACCGGGGTGTCTAACTCATTCCTAATGGATCCGACGTGTTCCAATATGCGTCTACGGAACTGGAGACCCGTCTTTCCTACATATTGTATCCCACATTTGCACGTGATGAGGTATACTACATGTGTACTTTTGCAGTTTATGAAACTCTTCATTTGGAATGTTTTGTTCTTATAGGTACTTTGGAAGTTTTTACTGGTGTTGATATGTGTACATGCTTTGCATGTTCCACATTTATAGGTACCCAATGTTTTCTGTGGAAGCCATGTTTGAAATTGTGACTTGGTTTGGAAGTGGCTGTGGACTAATGAGTCCTTCAAATTCTTAGATCTTTGTGGCACCATTGTTGGATATGGTTTTAGCACTTCACAAAGATCTTTATCCTCCAGGAGGATATGCCAATATTTCCTGTAAATGGATTTGATCTTATTACACTGGGCACTGTAGGTACCTATGTATCTGATGGTTTTGTCCGTGTCCATTTCCCTTTGTGAGTACAGTAGTTTTTCCCTATTGGCTTGTTCTGCATTCTTATAGGCTTTTTTGACGTGTGTTTTGCTGTAGCCTCTATTCAGGAATTTTTCCTTCATAGTTTGTGCTTGCAGATGGAAGTCTACAGGGTTAGAGCAGTTCCTCCTGATACGGAGGAACTGACCCGTCGGGATACCTTTAATTAGTGGGGCCGGGTGGTGACTGTCTGCCCTTAAATAGCTGTTGGTAGCTGTTTTTTTGCGTGTGATACTGTATTAATTGTACCATCATGATTGATGGAGATTTTTAAATCCAGAAATACCAGAGTTTTTTCACTGATCTCAGAGGTTAGGTGTAGATTGTGACTATTCGTGTTTAGAGTTTCCACAAAGGTGTTGAATAGTTGTTTACTACCCCTCCATAGTATCAAAATATCATCTATATAGCGAATCCACATAGTGATATTATCCGTGAAAGTGGTCATATTCTCATTGAACACACTGTTTTCTTCCCACCAACCCAGGTACAGGTTAGCATACGTTGGGGCACATGTTGTACCCATTGCAGTTCCCTGTACCTGGAGATAGAGTTTATTGTTGAAAGTGAAGTGATTGTGTGTCAGGACAAAGGATAGAAGGTCACATGCAAACTCTTTATGTTTTAGATATCTGGTGCCCCGGGTGGAAAGGAAAGAGGCTACTGCCTTTAGACCTACTGGATGCTGAATACTAGTGTATAGTGACTCAACATCCATGCTACACAAAACTGTATTTTCCTCCACTGTTATTCCTTCTAGGCGTTTCAAGACATCACGAGTGTCCTGTACATGTGAAGGCAAAGATTTAACGAAAGTTCTCAGTACTTTGTCTACATAGATGCTTGGGCCCTCAGTGAGATTCCCAATCCCCGATACAATTGGGCGGCCCGGTGGATGTGTGGAGTCTTTGTGCACCTTTGGTAGACTATAGAAGGTTGCTGTTTTAGGGAATGGGTTATACATGAACTTATGCTCTTGTTTGGAGATTAGTGAATCTTCTAGTCCTTGATCTAACAGGATTTTAAGCTCCTCCATAAAGATTGGATTCGGATCCTGGTCTAGGATTCTGTAACAGTTAATGTCACCTAGAAGTCTCAAATTCTCCTTAATATAGTTATCTGTTTTCTGTATAACTATATTCCCTCCTTTGTCTGAGCTTTTTATTGTGATATCCTGCCTGTCCGATAATTCTTTGAGTGCTGTCCTTTCTTTTCTATCCATGTTGCTCTTTGTGTTTTTCCCCTCTATTGATATGGATTCTATTTCTTTGGACACCATTTTTACAAAAGTTTCCACATTGCTGCATATATCCATTTGGGGAGTAAATTTACTTTTTGGTTTGAGTTTATGAGTATGCTGCAGGACGCAGTGTGTCAGGGCACAGCCAAAGATGATCAGGATAACAGCTTGTGGTTAAAAGGTAATCTTTATTCGAACATCATGGTGCAGACAGAGGAATGGAGGGTAGCTCTTACGCGTTTCACGCCTAGCTGGCGCTTCGTCAGAGAGCGAAA
>WSYH01018206.1:0-11199 GCA_036426205.1 Ascaphus truei
TACCTGTTTCTAACTACAAATCACTACTGCACACCATCCACAAGTGCCTGTATTTACTGCTGCTTTTCCAATAAAGGACCCACCCTCTGAGACTGGTTAACCAGCTCTGGAGGAAAGATCATGTGACGTCATAGGGTCCATAGTAAGCGCGCGACCGTGACGCCACACGCGCCTGCACTTGAGGAGATTTGTCCTGCAGGGTTGCGCTACTGTGGCTGGTGAGGGCAGTCGAACGCATGCCAGGGGCGGGCCGTGACATCCATAGTGCAGTTCACCCCTTGGTCTGATCGCACATGTGACCCGGCCGTCGCGTTGCTCCTCCACCATGATCAGCCACCTTGGCGCGTATGTGCAGACTATAGACAATGCGAAAGGGACTCCATGGTTTGTGTCAGGCGCAAGCTACATCGCTCGCACCATCGAACTAACTATGACGCAGCCTAACATGTTTTTGTGCCGCCCTCACTTAAATAAACAGTGATTATCTCTGGCGTCTGGGTGTTAAGTAACCTTCACTGAAGGAGGAGCCATTATGAACACCTGACAACCATCAGCGGCAGGTACATGGCGATGAGCTCGCAGTGAGGGCATAGAGGTTGATGACAAGCGGCCCCCTCTAGGTCGGAGACACCCTGCTTATACATAAATGATGTAAAAAAATACAACAAAGAGAAACATAACATGAAAAATATAAATAAATATGGTAATATTGATATTTAAGGTCTATTCTATACTTTTATGTCTAGTAACGACTGCTCGTTTAAATAGTTCTGCGGGGTTGGGGGCTGTTTTTCATTGTCAGATTAAGTTATCTTGAATCACTTTACAACAGCAGCTGCATCACATTTGAAAATGTTTTTTTTTCATTTCTATGCAACCGTTCTTTATTTTTGCCAAACCAAATACACTTGAAGACTGGTTTATCTTAGTTTCTATCAAGGCAGGGATTGACAATGTAATGCTTCATTATGCTGCTTTATGTTATCCGTACAGTGATTGGTTTTTTGTTTTTTTAGGTTATTAAATGCCGGGCACGGTTGCTGGGAGCCTCACAAACCCCTTTGTATTGAGGACATTGAGGTTGCTCCACCCAAAATCTCATGAAGTTAGAATAAAGGTAACTACTGTAATTCAACATAATAATTGTATGCCTCAATGACACAGTGCAAATAAACTATTTGTTGTGAGTATGAGTGCTAGAACAGTGGTTCTCCACATTTTTTAGAAGGGGCACACCTGAAGGATTTTTACATCTCAGGGCAACTGCTGCTTTTAGACCTGACTCTTCCCTCCTGTGTACGTGCCCTCACCTTCCTTTCACAAGCACACACCCAAACACTCACTCACCCCATCTTACTCACTATCACCCTTTACTAATCACACACTTCACCGTGTATCATCACCTTTCACAACACAAGCATCTTACACCTTTCTTAATCATAAACTACATTCAGGCCCCCCTTCTCTTACTTATACTACATACCTACCCACACCCCACAAAAAAAAAAACACTATGTCCCCTCCACCCTCCCCACACAAACCATCACACATCTCCCACACAAAAGCCATCACATACCCCACCACAAGCTCTCGCTCCTTTTGCCTCCCACCTTCCCACACCTTCAAACATGTCAGTTGCTCATCGGTACATCCTGCAACGTCTTGAGTAAAGAGGCTTCTCTCTCCTCGTGTCAGCTGAGATAGGACAAGACAGATCGCATCCTCTCCGTGTCCAGGCAATGCAGAAGGTGCCGGTCTGGTAACCACAGGATGCGGCAATGCGAGCACAGCGGAACAACAGAACTCCACAGGACAGCAGCGGTGAGATAAAACTTTATTGACACATCTGCACCATGAACGTGTCAAAAAGAATCTTTTTTATCTCACCGCTGCTGTCCTGTGGATCCTGTTGTTCCGCTGTGCTCTGCATTGCCTCAACCTGTATTTACCAGACCTGTCACTCAATCAACCCAGCAGAAGCACTCACATCAGAAGAAAACGGGCATGGTTCACGTGAGTCTTTGCATTGCAGCAATTACTGGGAGGTCACTACAGTGTTCATAGGCGGTATTAGACTTGGTCCTATTGGGAGTGATGTGGTGGGGCTTATATATACCTCCGCTTACAACACTCACACCAGGACTATATATATGTCTTTATTTATGCCCACCTGCATACCCACACTCATTTGTGTATAATACCTACCCGTTTACTAGTCTTCTTCAATCAAGATTATTTATACCTTCTACACTCCTTGGTCATTAGTAGCACTATTTATAGAACTTTGTTTCTTCTACCTACCCTGCATTAATGCAGAAGGTGCCAACTGAGGCAGTCAGTTGATTTTTCCCCTGGTGCAACCACACTCTTGACAGAGAGTCTCGACACAACAGGTTTCCCCGAGCACCCTGTTGTGAAACACTGTAATAGAGTAATATAGGTACACCTGTAAAAAAGATACATGTATACTGTAAAAATCTAAACGGTCACTTACAGGAACACATTTATTAAAGTGTGTGCAATCGTGAGCTTCACCGAAATACAACAAAATCTACTTTCGGCAAAATCATAGCAAAAATATAGCAAAACAACTGAGCCAAATTTATTAAAGCAAAAAATCTATTGCTCTTATGTGGCTTTTGTACTTTAATAAAACTGGTGTCTGTTTTTTTTTTTGGCTACAGTTATTCCCAGATGACTTTGATATATCTCTTTTTTTTTTTGGTGTGTGGTTAGTCTCTGCCCTGCATCAGTTAATCCTGTAAATTAATCTCAACTTCTTGCTAGCAGAATACAAAGATAACCATTTATTAGCTTCCACATTGCTTATACGGGAACCTAGGTCAGCTCTAGACTGATTTTTGCCTTCTGTACATAATTATTTTGACTCTGCTGCCTTTTCTCCATGGATTCTGCATGCTGGCCGGGTACTGTATGTCTAAATATGTGGTGACGAAAGGCCTATAAAAGACTGCCCTTTATCTATATATACCAATCCTGGCATGACACTTCTATCAGCACAGGTGCTTATATCACACTTGACATTCTTCCCCCCCCCCCCCCCCCCTGTACAAAGTCAACTTCCTAATCTCTCGCTCTGTCTTCATGTGGGTTTAAGGGGGTTTCCTTCTGAATCACCTCTTAACTAACAATACATAATTATTGTGCATTTTATGATAATTTAGATTATGCATAGCATTAGAATTTGTGCGATTAAGCCTACGCTATTTAAAAATGTTCTTCTTTAAAAACATTGTTATAATTTTGTATACTTTTATATTAAATAATAACGTTTTTATATAGCGCTTTTCTCTCCCAATGGGACTCAAGCACCTCACAGTTACAAAGGGAAAAGATGCCTAGAAAAAAGCGCAAAGAAATGCCTCCATGTAAAATAAGTTTGGGATTTAATGGATAAAAATAATTAAAATACACCACATTTATTTTAAAGAATTAGTATTTAATAATAATAAAGCACTAAGTATTAACCTACTCACAACCCACTATTAGCATTCGGGTATTTGAGTTGCGACTCATCTGGGATCTTTTTCTCCTTTTTTGCTATAATGATCAGTTATTCCAGCTAGCACCTACCCCCTATCCCAAATATCTATTTCAATATAAGCAAGAAGGGGTTCCCCTTTACCCTAGTATACTAATTGATGTCTCATAATCACCAGCCTTTGCCAATCTAAGTAGACCACAGTAAACGGCATTCCATTGGTCTAAATTCCACATGTTAGGTCCATTAGCAGTATGGATCACACTAGCATAAAATTAGACAAGCTACAAAATGTTGGCATCTTTTATGGCAGATCAGGGAGGATTTAAAGAAAAGTGATTGGAGAGGCTGCTTTAAATGTAGCGACTGTTAAGCCTGTAATATTGTGATTTTGACTTGAATAATGAGAGAAGGTATAAGATTAATCAACTGTAAAAGTTGAGCAAATCGTTTACATGTTTAAATCCCCTGTCCAAAAAAGTATGAGGAAAGGAAATAAGTTTTGAGCTTAATAATAATAATAATAGCATGTTTTTGTATAGCGCTGCTAGTTATACGTAGCGCTTTACAGACACATTTTGCAGCACAGGTCCCTGCCCCATGGAGCTTACAATCTATGTTTTTGTGCCTGAGGCACAGGAGATAAAGTGACTTGCCCACGGTCACAAGGAACCGACACCGGGAATTGAATCAGGCTCCCTCAACTCCAGTGTCTTTACTCACTGAGCCACTCCACTCCCTCCCTAACATAGCAAAATGCATGCATCGAATATGGTGGAGGAGACCAGAATCCATTTCCTGGATTTTCGCGGATGTTGCCCCCCCAAAATTCATCTTGCGTGTAAAATCCGCAACGGATTTGATGTCGTTTCAAGCCGTGTGGATTTGTCAAAATCAACTATGGGATATAATCTGTTGATGGATTTTTTGAATCCATCCGCGGAATCAGCATCTGTTGGCCAACTTTTAAGAATCTGCCAACGGATTGCTGAATCCGCAGAATGGATTCTACAAATCCGTCAATGGATTGCGAATCCGTGGTGTGTACAGTATTGCAATAATAAAAGAATCCGCAAACCGCAAATCACCCTTTTGGAATTGATCGGTGACCAAAAAAATCGGCCAATTCACTGCGGATCCAAATCCACCAAACAATGTGCCCATCTCTAGAGACCAGTAGTGTTGCTAGATATTTAATACTGCACTGTAAAAGGACTTATCCTTGTTTAAATAAAGCAGACTCAGAGCTCTAGAACCAGCGTAGATAGTTAATGCAACCACTCAATTAACTAGTCTCCACCTGGATTAATGAGAACCATGTAAAAAGCCTCATGTGAGACACAGGAGAAGATTTCCTTCACTACATTTGGTCTGACAGAAGGAGAGCAGAGAAGCCTCACACAGACACTGTCGCGCACAAAGGCTGTGCTGAGATCAAACACCGAGACACCAAAGACCTATATTTCCTGGACAAGAGGACCAGGAACCTGCCAAGACTGACATGGAGGGCCACCTGCTTAAGGTACCTCCTGAGACTTTGGGGTGATAGGCTGGTAATGGGAATATCCCCTACAGTCCCACAGATATGGTCTGGGGAAGTAAGTTAGCCCTTGCAAATGGAGAGAGGTTTGTTATTTTGCTGTTTTTGTATGTTTTGCCAAGATAAAGGAACAGGCTCAATAAAGCCAGATATAATTTCACCCAAATCGGTCCTCCATTATATGTACCTCTGCAAACATCTCTACATATGGTGTCAGAAGGGGTGAGAGATGGCCCTTGCATTTAAAAGGGTCCTGGAGACTGCCTGTGAATTTTTGTCCTTTTGCCTGAATACACTTCCTGCAAACAGACTGAGCAACAAAACAAAGAATCACATGCAGAAGTGACCAGATTAAAGGGCTACATATTAAGCAGGAAAGATACAACTGCACTGAGAAACCACAATGCCACAGTTTGGCCGGCGAGACGGCAACAGATAGTGACTCACACAAGGAAATGTGACCAAATCTACCCCACCACTGGTGAAGAAAAAAAAAAGAAAAACCCTGGGATTTTAAAATGGCCGCCCAGCTGAAGTCAAATACAACCTGCAAGAATGGAAAAGAAATGTGTTCCTGGTATAAAGAGCCAAGCCACATGGAGCAGTGTTCCTTCAGTCTTATTCAGATGATGAGGATGAGCCCTATGAAAAAGGGCAAGCAGCCAGAGGAATTTTTTTTTCCCAACTGCCAAGGAATTCCCAGCAAGCAATGCGCTGTGGTAACAAGGACAATGCAGAACTTTTTATTAGCAAGTGCACATTCAGTATAATACAAACACTCATCAGGATTTGAGCAGTTATCAAAAAAAATTGCAAGGTTGCTTTTCAGAAACCTCGATGAGTTGGTGAAATCGTGCGGGAAAGCTTTTTCTCGCGATTTCTAGCTCCTGCAAAACACATCTTGCGGGAGCCGGCGATATACTGTAATTGTGGTACATATCGTAATCCCATTGATTCCTTTACCTATGTTGATGGCAACATTTTTTTTAAAGGATGTCACATCATCCCTTAAAGTGATTTTACATCCTTTAAAAAAAAAAAGGGGCATATCACATTTTCCCAAATCCGTTTGACTGTATTACAATGTGATGGCAGCCATTGTGTTTGAAGGATTTTTAAAACCCTGTCACATGGTAAACGTCCAATAGGATTGAGATGTACCATCTAACCCTAGAATGGTCAAACTCTAAACCATTTTAGCCTTAAGAAGCCGACGAGACAACATCTGATGATGGATTTAACAGGGGGTTTCAATGGATTAAAACGAAAGAAAATAGAAAATAGAAGATTTTTCTACCCGATGCGAAGGATTGTGACTATCGCTGAGGATAACAGAGGATGTTGTCGCCATCGAGAGCTTCCTGATATGCCGGGATTCGGAGGGTGAAGACTTCAAAAGGTAAGAAAAATTTGATGTATGTATTTTAATTTTTCAGGTTTTTGATTTTTTTGTTTGTATGTTTTTGCTTGAATCATTGACTGCCATGTTTTATCTTGCCCCTTTAGGGTATTGATAATACAGTGACAGGCAATTCAGTTTTTGCCAAATGGTTTGTTTGAATGAATTGTTATGTTTTCTATTTCTGTTTATTGTTTTGAGTATATTGTTGTGTTTTTGTAGGGCTTATTTTTATTACAGTTTAGGATTCTTTAGGCATTTCATTTAGTTAATTGTTGTTGATTAGGGGTTTGATTCTTTTATTCTTTGGTGATTTGGTATTGATTAATTTATGATGTGTTGTTTCGACTTTTTAGTTCTTTTATTCTTCAGGTGATTGGTGCTTGTGTATTTCTTTTATTGTGGGTCTTTTTGTGGTGCTGTTGTTTTCTTTTAGGTTGACCATTCTCTTAGTTGGCTATAATGCCCATATGTATCATGATGACACCACTTGTGCTAATCAATGTAAGTAATTTATTTGCGGGTGGGTGGTTGCGCTGCCTCGGTTTGTAGCGGGGAGAGCGACAAACCCCTCAATTACTTTAGCGGTTAAAACCGCTAAGGGTGATTAAGTGGTTAGGGCCATTAGATTGTATTTTTCTTGTTGCTTCCTGCCAACAGAGGACATGGATGCGGAGGATGGTGATGATGATAAGCCTTCATCCTGGCAGGGGTAAGTGCAATTTTATTTACTTACTTACTTCTGGATAATAGTAATTTTGCCCATTACTGTACTGTATGTGTTGGTGGGGGTTGTTTTGGGTAGAGGAGGTGGGTATTAGTGTTGTTGTTTTTTTAAGGTTTATTGGGAAAGAGGGATTGGGTGAAGGGGTAGTTGCCCCCAAGGGTGTGGTGGTTAGGCCTCCGAAGGGTAGCAGAGGAGTTAACCCTTTTATTACCATAGCGTTTTTCACTGCTATGGTAGTGAAGGGGGTTAACCACTCCCGCAACCTCCCGGCAAGCCAAACCACCCACCCTGGGGCTACTACCCCCTTCATCCACTCCCTCTTCCCCCATAAACAGGATATTCAATTTTACCCCCTTCATTGCCTTAGCGGCTAGCCGCTAAAGTAATGAAGCGGTTTTTATTAAAATGTGAATACTAGTGTGCATGATCAGGAGGTCTCCGGAGCAGAACCGCGTTGATTTCAGGTCTGGGGACTCCCTGCTTCCAGATTTACAGGATCCGTTATGGGGTGCCGGTATCCCCCATCCAACGTTTAAATGTCCCTGTCATGTGACCGGACATTTAAACGCATAGAAGATACCAGCATCCCATCCCAGGGTCTGTATCTCGGGAGCAGGGGTTCCCAGACCTGAAGAATGCGGTTTTTCTCCAGAGACCCCCTGCTCATGCACACTAGTTATTAAAATTTTAATAAAAACACTTTGATCGCTGTTAGAGATGTGCAGGGAAAGGAGGCTCTCTCTCTGTGCAGCTCTCTATGCAGCTTTACAGCCAGATCATATGGGGGAGAACTTTGAGTGAGGCTGAGATCTCTTGCTGCTGTCCCGAGCGGTAGGCATTTTCCTGCCACATGGTTTGAGAGGGTTTCAGATTCTTTCTTAAAACCTTGATAACTCAACTGACAAACCATTGTCGGAACATGCCAACCTTGTGAGATGAAAAAACTCATTGAGGTTAATAGAAGAGCCCCCCAAAGTGGCAGCCCTGGCACCAGATGAGTCCCTCTACTGTACCTGGTTTATCTTGGAGTTCAACATCAGCACCGTAAGTGGTTATCTATATGACTACTGTACCATAGACACCCCGTTTCTTCTGTATCTAACACATCTGGTTGTTATACCAGCACAGCCATTTGGAACTGAGAGTGAGCATTTACAATTTCAGCACCGACATTGGTGCGGATGACATATACTCTGCTTGTAGTCATGCTGCTTTTAGTGGCTTCTATCGACCATTATTTACCTTTGTAAAGCTACTATGTCTCTGTCTGCAAACTTCTAAATGTATGTGTGATTAAGCTTTAATTTGGTAAACATATGAGGTATGAGGAATAATATTGTATGATGTATCGATCAATGTTTTTATGATTTGGCATTCTTTATATGTGGCGGTAACGTTACCATTTATTTACAATCTTTTTTAGGCCCTGGCACTTTTGTTTTGTATATATAATATATATGATTATTTTAGGGCTAAATTACATATTTATATAATATTTTGAAATATATCTATATTTTAATACATTCATTTGGCTTAAAATATTTATGTTGAGATGTTTTGTGTTGAAATGTGCGAGGTGAGGCTTTTCTGTTTTTTAATTTTACTGGTACCACCGCCAAAATTTACGATTACACCCTGTTAATTGGTTGGACTTAGGGTGGTTTGTTTTTCTCTTTATGTATAAACGTGTTGTAAGAAGAACCTTATTTCCATCACCCAGCCTCTCCCGCATATTAAGAATCCACTCTGGTGCTTGCATGCTTCACTTGAACGGATCATGGCCAATTGGTAAGTGAGTGCTACTGGGGTTTTGTGAATAATACTCAGTATGTTGGTCTGTATTATATTTCCCATTTTTAGTTTTTCCATTGTAAATAAGTATTATTTCTTTTTCATTTAATTTTATGTTTTTTTAAACCTTTTTACACAGATTGAGCTTCTGGTATCTGTGGTGCAGACAACTGTGCACATAACACAGTCTTTAGCAATATTAAGTTTCCAGTGATTTGGGTCATGAAGCTATGGGAATTGTGGAAAGTGTTGGTGAGGGAGTGACTCAGGTAAAACGAGGTGAGTCTAATAATATATTGTTACGTAATTTTATTATTGTAATGTTTCCTATGCATGTGTTTTTTAGGACCATATACAGGATAGACATGTGGGTAAATGAAAGGCCTGATTACTAAAGTCAGCCAAACAAGTACATTTGAGAAATATCACACTTAAAGTGTATTATGTCCTAGGTAGGTGGCAGATGCACTACAAAGCAATAATGGCTGAACCTTGTAGCACCACAGGGTAGATTGAATATCACAAATAGGGTCCTAGTTGCTAAGTGGTGCTATTCCATCCGACAGCTTCCAACCCCAAAGGACACAATATGGTCCATTCACCAAATTGGGATGTAAGTGTCTTTTGGAACTGGAAGGAGTAAATATAGTAAATATGGTGCTAAGGCCTAGATACATCAAGCTCCATATTAACTTTTAAACTTAAAAAAAAATTGTAAACATGAATACTTGATTTTCACTGGTGGCCCACCTAGGCCCTCTCAAAGAGAGCCTAGGTGGCCACATTAGCACTCACTGGCAACCTTTAATAAAGGTTTCACCCCATCCTTAATGAGCACCCCAAACCAATGCTAAAACACAGATGCCAGCCAAACCATAAGAGTCACCAAATCACAATCAAAGACCCTATACTCCTGAGTGGCAATGTTAATGTTTTTTTGGTTTTGTAAAACGCGATCTTTGTTTCTTTAGACAAAGTCATCCCACATTTCATTCATCAATGTGAAGATGCAGAAGTTGCCAGAGTCAAAAGAGTAACCTGTGTCAAAAAATGAGTTTGTTTTCAATTGTTTTAATTTCTAATAACTAGCATGATAAATATTCACTATAATAGAACTTTTGTTTAGATAACTGCACCATGGCCAAAAGTAAGCACTTAGAGCAAACTTATTTTGTCAATTACTGTCAATTTTAAGTCATATTTTGCAGTTCTGCACTGTTGGACTAATCTGTAGAACATTCAAAGCAAACCATGCACTAATCTGAAGCAAAATAGGATGATCAGAAAGACCAGCTGCCCCTGATAGAAACTGAACTCACCAGCAAAAAGTGATAAAAAAACTTTTTTTAACTACATAAAACGATCCTAATCCACAGACAAAAAAGTGACCTCCTCCCACGCGTTTCAATCAACAACTGCTTTTTCTCAAGGAGTATGGTAATAGAGGGGGGGGGTACTATTTAGACCTACTCCTCCTATAATTTTAATCAGTGTAAAACACCTGCAAAAACTTAATACATAATAAGAAAATACTTAATTGGACATAATGGGTACATAAGATGTTAAGGAATCGTAATAATAATAATTGTTATGACTGGTGGATGGGGTGAATAATGACACTGACTGAAAAAATATTGTTAAACGTTTATACGGTATAGGTATGATCAAAAACCTAATTGAGGGGTGACAAGCACCATTCATGAAGTTAATGCTGTCCCCGTAATATAGTCAGAAACCATTAGACCACCCAGTCACCACCTGTAAACTGCAGCAGTTATACCACCAATCCAAAATTAGTGTGATATTGCTGCAATATGAAATAATATAAATGGCTGATATAAACATGAACAGATTAATAATGATGTCATGGAACAAGAATCACATCCCTTTTCACCCCCATCTTTCCATTGCAGCTTCTGCCTGCCAGTTCTTATTTCAGCTGCATGGAGTTTGCAACACCACACTGTGCCTGGGTGATATGTAACAATGTTGCATTTCTTGCCTCTGGGCATGTGAGTTGCTACTGCAGCCTCTGAGATCCTTACCAAATGGCTGTCTGCCCTCCCCCCTGTTTGGTTCACAGATAGTCTGTACCAATACTATTCCTTTACCCACATTGCTCCTCACTTCCTTTTCCACCCCCCAGACAGTGAGTACAACACCCATCTCTGTTACTCTCCTAGGGCAAGGCCATCTCTTTCTACCTGTTTCTAACTACAAATCACTACTACAACACCAAG
>WSYH01018207.1:0-11197 GCA_036426205.1 Ascaphus truei
ATGTATTCATTATTACAACTACATTCTCTATATTTTGATATAGAGTTAATCTTTCTTTGTTCGTATTATATATGACAGTCTATAAGTTGTTATCTAGCATTTAGTTGTATTACAATCAATACTGTTAGACAGATGACCTAATCATGGTAAAATGGGCGTATTTCATTCTCAGCTGCAATTGGACAGAAAACACTCTTAAATAGCAGCCCAATGAGAATACACGTTATCCCTGATGAAATCCGTTACCGGAAGAAACGCTAGGGCTGGTTTTTCGGAACGGGGGGACTAGCTCATACGTCTTTTGCCAGGAAGGGGAAGACATTCCCTGAAGCCGCACGCAATACCCAAACAAACCTGCCAGGACCACAGCTGTTCATCTGTGTTGCCAGAGGGAATTCATGTGACACACGCAGCAAGTGAGGTCTGACAACGAAAAGAAGCGGTCGCGAGCAGAAATGTTGGCGCATGGGTTTACCCATATATGCTTATTGCATTGACAATTGTGAGTTGCATTGTCTTGTCATTTTTATTAAAATTTTGTATTTGGATTTACACATGGATGGGCGCCTTTTCTTTTTTCTTTTTCCATATATATTTATATCATATGCATAACTATACATATATATATATATATATATAGATCTATAATATATATATATAACACCACTGCGGAAACACTTATTGAAGTGTGGCCAGTTCCGCCAAGCGGAGATTTCCCGGCTTGCAAAGTGGATCCCATCGGCTGTGCGCGCGGGTACGCCGGGTCATCGGGTGCTGCGCCCTGCACGGCGTACAGGGCTCAAGAGGGGCCATGTGTCCGCGATTGTGGGGGACGGCGCAGGGGGTCGGGGGAACGGAGGACCCGGAGAGGAGAGGGGGAAGCGAGATCGGCGGGCCTATCCTCCGCTGCTTCGGCGGCGCGCCGGCAACTACGGCGCGCGCCAGGTAACTGCTGAGGCCTGCGACGGAATGCTCGAATAATAAACTCGCCGCGCAGGAATATATATATATATATATATATATATATATATATATATATGTAGTATATAATATATTAGATAATATTATATATATGTGTTTCCATTATGGAATTGGTGTCATTGGAAGTAGCCAGTGGGCTCTGTCGTGTCTTATTTTGTCCTTATTTGAAACATTCAGGGAGCAGTCCCAAAAGGCAATAAAATTATGGCAGCTCTTTTAAAATGTACCGTTAAAAAAGGTTTGTCTCGGTTGTGACCCCATTTAATTACAGGCTTTGGGCACCCTGCTTCGATTCACACCTCCATAGGGGTGTGTTTATCTCGCAGTTCAGGTCCCGTGTGTAATTGGGTAGGCCAATAGGAAGCAATTAACGGCATTTTATAAACTTGCCCGAGAAGATATGAACCCTGGGACATCTGTCTATGGAAAAGCAGGGGTCCCGGAACTTATGTGGTAGCTATCGAGAACACTGCTTCAAAAAACTACGAACAATAATATGTTATAGCTAGTCATGCTGGCGTCTTCTTTCTCCCTGTCTTTCCTAGTACACAATGTCCTAATATATTGGCAAAATATATATAGGCAAAGATAAGCTAAACCATCTGAAATGATGATAAATAAGTAATTAAAATTAAATTTGCAAAATGTGGCGACAGAAAAGCATTAAAAGCATTGACACAAAATATACAGTCTCTATAAAAAAATAAGAAATAATCAAAACTCTAGCCCTGTAATCAATTAATTGTACTGGTCTACGAGAATAACAGGGGCTAGAGAAGAGCCCCAGTGTCAACAAGGAACACCCTAAATAAATAAGGAGTGCTTACCCATGCTGGGTTGAAAGCCATGCCTCCTCCGCATATCAGAGGAAGGACCAGATAATTACCAAAAGGGCCCACATGCCAAACAGTAACCTTAAAAAAATAAAAATTAGCTCAGACAATAAAATGATGAAATCAAAGACATGAAAAAGGTATCCCTGCTTGAAGCACAAAAAGTAAACAAAAAAAATATCACTGCAGAGGAGGAAAACAATACAATACAAGTTACAGGAGCACAATGGATCCTTGGTGGGTGATAGTCTCTTGCTTGACGTTTCTCTTCCAGATGGGACTCATGTCTTATTCTCATCAACTGAGAGTAGATGTAACCGGCCTATAGAAACCTCTAATCAATCAGTAGACAAATACTAGGATTGCCAATTATAGCAAATTATAATATGCATATAAACCTCAGTAGAATACCCAGCAATTCTGGCATTCCCATATAGCAGAGACGAGGTCAATGGTTATTAAAAACGAGAGGGTTAAGCTCTAGTGACCATCTTCCAAAACCATGTTACATTTGATAAGAAAAACTCAGGGCTCTTTTCCCAAACAGATGTCGAGAAGCGCACATTCACAGTCAGTGATCTGGAAAAGACCAATGTCCGGCGACTTAAAAGACAACATCCTTCTACTGCGGTAAGTCCTGTTAAGATCAGGCGCCAGTAATCATTATGGGTTTTCCTTCTTCATAACCCTAACCTGGGTGATAGACGCAGGGTTGGACTCTGCTGCAGGCGTGAGCAAGAGGGGAGGTTCTGCTGACACCATGAGGGGAGGGGTTAGCTCTATATTTAGCAGCCCACTCCGGTGATTGAGGAGTTGTTCTTCGTCTTTGCTGTGTGCGGTTTTCCTCTCTTTTTGATGGTTCTTCGGAAGAGAGAGTAGCTTAGGAAGAGTTCGAGCGAACAGCGAGATCGAGAGTCTAGAGTTGCTGAGTATAATGCCGTGAGCCACGAATCCTGCGGAACGGTCCGAGGAGTATCAGGAGGCTGCGGGCTCCCAGGCGCAGCGTGCCGGATGAGAGCGAGAGGAACTAAACCGATCAGCGTCTATAAGTAGAGCTGATAGAATTATAGACTGGTGGACCAATGCCCTCACCCCGATGCCAGGGGTGATGGGGAGAGAATTCAAGACCCACCTCGAGGCTAACCTCGGGGGTGGGCCACGGTGTATTGCAGCCCTAGCTCAGACCATCCTGTCGGCAGAGTGACTTGGAGGGAAGGAGAGGAGGAAGTCGTGGGAGGTGAACGGGTTGTATCTTGCCCTGGCGATTGTATTACGGCTGCTGGAAGCCTTGTCGTTGAGATATCATTGCTCTGTCAAATAAAGAGACTGTTCTGTACCCGTAAAGACTGTGTGTGATTTGGAGAGCATAACCCTGGGACCTGAGGGGTTCTTCTATACCTGTCCTGTCCCACTACCCTGGGAGTATAGAAGATGGAGGCGCTGCACCACTAAGAAATCATGGAGGCTATCACCCCAGAAGCCCGGTCCTGGCTCCCCCACAACACCACGGGAAGCTCAGGCCCTCCTGTTCCTCACAGGTACGCACCACACCGCATGTAATCAGCCCCCATGCACCCCTCACACTCCTGTAGAGACGGGGGGGGAAACAGGGTTACATAAATATACTATTTAGCGGGGTAGCCTCTGGCTACTATTCTACCCAATGGGCTGGCAGTAAACCCTGGTACTATCAGGTTGCCAGTTTTCCCCCTCGCCTTTGGTACTGCACTTGAGTGACAGCAGAGGGTGGTACGTTCTGTTATAGCTGGGACAACGAGGTGCCCCACTTCTGGCTGTACTTAGGGGCAGGACCGCCCAAAAGTTTGTTGTTGTTCCTTCCCTCTGAGGGAGGCAGGTCACACGACTGGGAGACTGAGATTGGGGCCTTCCCATGTGCTCTTTCCTCCGGGGAGAGTGAGTGTGGACCATACCTCTGTCTCTGCTAGTGAGGTGGGGAAGAGCTAGAACGGCTGCGGTGCCCTTGGCCTGTAGTGACGGTCCAAGGACCATCATCCTGTGAATGCTGACAGACTGTATCCGGCAGAAGTCTGCTGAGTAACTCTTACTGCAGAGAGTAGTAATAAACCGATCCTGTTTGCACTATACCCCCTGCCTGGTGCGTGACCTTACTGGGGGGAAAGGTAATAAGTTCTACCGTGGGAGATCACCTTCAGTTCAGTCCTACGGCAGATGGAGGCGCTGCACTGCTAAAGGTATATGTGGGCTATGAACCCCAGAAGCCTGTTCTGTGTCCCCACTACCATCGGCGGGCGACTCAGCCCTCATGTTACCAGCAGGTATATGCACCACACACTCTGTAATGGCCCCTATCTGCGATTGGGTGGGGGAAACACTGATATATCCGGTGCACTATTAAAATTGTGATAGCTATGCCATAAAATGGCGTTATTTACTCATTTTGATTCTTGGCTTCAATATATTTAACGCATGTGTTAAGATGCATGACAGTATGTGTTGTGGTAACAAGTTGATGATAACATTTTTACAATAGGTCAACTGTTCCCAACCTGTGGCACTCTGCAGGTGGTACACAGCTTCCCCTTCTCCTGTCCTCCTACACCTGAAAAAAACGAACTGGAGGGAGAGGGGGGAGAGGAAGGGAACCCTGGATACTGCTAGCTGGAAATGCCTGGGTGGAGGTGCTACTATCAGGGGAATACAAGGATATGACAACAACAAGAGAACAGAAGCCCCAAGGAGAGCACTCAACCACTATATATATATATATATATAAACCGGTGTGCCTAGAAACCATGTTTTGTTGGGGGGAATGAGTGAACAATAAAATTGGTGTAAATTTATTTGAGTCGTGACTCAGAACAATAAAATAATGGGGGAACGCTATGGGTCAATTATAATACTATTAAGAGCCAGTATACAGCGAATTAAAATAGGACGAATGAGCCAAAGTAATAGTCACTGAACTGTTCAACCTACTAGGGTAATACTAGGGCGAGAGTCCCATAGACACCACCGCAGTATATGCTAGGTGATGTATAGGTAGCCCAGAATAGGAATATGGACAGTTAGGTGCCAAGGTAAGTAAGTACAGTGGACACCTGCGTAGCCTGGTATCATATGAGTCAGTGCGTATCAGTGGTTGTTATACCAGTGCACACGTAGTGCCTGTTAACATATTATGATCCAGAACGTAAAGTATCGTATATAAATGATAGTATGCTGCCTGGATTCCTAGGATACACACTGATAGCATACCCAGCTACCCAGAGTCCTGAAAACACCACCACAGTCTGTGATAAGAGGTGTTGGGTAAACCCTCAGCAGGGGTATGAGCGGATACGTTCACAGGTAAGTAATCACAGTGAGCATCTTCATAACCCAATGTCACAAATCAATGAGTCATAGAAGTATCAGTGATTACTATTACAGTACACAAGTAGTGTCTGTTTACATGTTGAGATCAGAGATAAGGACCATAGAGTATCATGTATGTATCAGACAGTGTAGCGAGCAAAGTCAGTACCTGCTATAACAGTGCACAGTAGTGCCTGTTTACATGAAGCATGTGAACATGTATGCACCCAGGCAATGTGGAGAATGGGGTCAATAGCTGCTGAACAGTGCACGGGTAGTACCTGTTTGTATAAAGCATATAGTCATGTATACATCCAGACAGTGTAGGAAGCAGAGTCAGTGGTTACTATAACAGTGCACAAGTAGTGCCTGTTTACATGAAACATGTGTATATGTATATACAGTATATAGTGGATGAGTGCTCTCCTTGGGGCTTCTGCTCCTACACCTGAAGCCTGATCTATTGAGGCCTGCGAACATGACTTATATCAGAGAAAAAATTATGATAGACAGCACTCAAAAAACCACTGATAATCTTACGCAAGATGCAGGGTGCAAAATAGAGGAACAAAAAGAAGGACCCAAATCCTCCTAAATAATTACAAAACAGTAGTAATAGTTCCAGCACTCACTGACTAATGGAATAAATCTCAGGACTAGGTAAGTGCCAAATCAAAAAAAGTGTTTAATATCTACACAAGTTAACTACACGGAGCGATGTGACACACACACACACACACAATAATATAAAATGCACATGCAAAAATAGGTAATACAAGGAAAAAAACAGGGATAAGGAGTGAAGAGTAAACAGGAAAAAAAAGGGGGGCACAATGGGCAATAAGTAGGGATAGACAGGGGGGCAACATTTCGGAGACAAACCCCTTCCCCAGGTCCGCTCATTCTAGTCCTCAAGGGACTAGACTAGGGATTCTAGCATTTATTGCTTGGAGGTTTTTCATTTGCCTAGTTCGTTACTATAGCATAATAGCATCAAGAGAAGCACAGTTCCAGATGCAGGTCTTCTAATATCAAGGAAACAGGAGAACAGTGCCAGGGTTTGACAGCTTGTGTGTAGGGGTGGGGTGGAGGTGGGGGTGAAATGTCGGCCACATGTACATCAGCTATCTCAACACATAATGTAACGCCATGGGGACAGCATGGGGACAGCATGTAACAGCACCTCCATGTGGCCATATATTCAACAACAGAAAAAGCTATCACATTGCATCAAATCCTATCCAATGCCAATATTTGGAGTCAGCAATGGTATGTCACTTGGATTTTTTTGTTTGCCTTCCTCTGGATCAAGCATGTCAAACTCAAAGGCTAACACGGGCCAAATAAACAATGTTTAAGTTTATGTGGGCCGTAAAAAAACAAAAACTTAAATTTTCATAGAAACTTAGGTTTATTTCGAAAAGTACAGTATAAAAAAAGAATGATAAAATTAATGTTTTTTTCCTGACACTTAGCATCTCTGACTCTCTCTCTCCCTCTCCAACTCTCTCTCTCCCTCTCCGACTCCCTCCCTCTCTCTAACTGACTCCCTCCCTCTCTCTGACTGACTTCCTCCCTCTCTCTCTCTGACTGACTCCCTCCCTCTCTCTGACTGACTCCCTCCCTCTCTGACTGACTCTCACTCTCTGACTGACTCTCACTCTCTCTCTGACTGACTCTCACTCTTTCTCTCTGACTGACTCTCTCTCTCCTGACTGACTCTCTCTCTGACTGACGCTCTCTCTCTGACTGACTCTCTCTCTCTCTCTCTGACTGACTGACTCTCTCTGGCTGACTGACTCTCTCTGACTGACTCTCTCTCTCTGACTGACTCTCTCTGACTGACTCTCTCTCTGACTGACTTTCTGGCTTACTGACTCTCTGGCTGACTCTCTCTCTCTGGCTGACTCTCTCTCTCTGACTGACTCTCTCTCTATGACTGACTCTCTTTCTCTGACTGACTCTCTCTCTCTCTGACTGACTCTCTCTCTCTCTGGCTGACTCTCTCTCTCTCTCTCTGACTGACTTTCTCTCTCTGACTGACTCTCTCTCTGACTGACTCTCTCTCTATGACTGACTCTCTCTCTCTCTCTGACTGACTCTCTCTCGCTCTCTCTGACTGACTCTCTCTCTCTGACTGACTCTCTCTCTCTCTGACTGACTCTCTCTCTCTCTCTCTCTGACTGACTCTCTCTCTCTCTGACTGACTCTCTCTCTGACTGACTCTCTCTCTCTCTCTCTGACTGAATCTCTCTTTCTGTGACTGACTCTCTCTCTCTGACTGACTCTCTCTCTCTGACTGACTCTCTCTCTCTCTGGCTGTCTCTCTCTCTCTGACTGACTCTCTCTCTCTCTCTGACTGAATCTCTCTCTCTGTGATTGATTACAAAAAAAGACGGTGTGAAACAGCGCTATAAATACTAAATAATACACTTGAAATAGTGAAAATAAAAAACAACACTGGCAGCCAGGTAAAAACTGACAGTACAGTAAGTCAGAGATAATCCCTTGAAGAAGTGCGCGCATGCGCACGAAACGCGTCGGGAAGATTTGAGTGTTTTTAGAGCCTTGTCCTGGCTTGTGGAGTAGATTGCAGTTCAGCAAGTGGAGCCGTGGTGTAGTTGCGGAGGATCAGTGAAGGAGGAACGTCTGCGGTGGGACTATCGTGTGGCGTGATGTCACATCCGCCTGGAAATCCCGTCATTCGTGTGACTCATCTTCCACCCCTGTCACGTGAGGACGCCAGTGAGAGTGCTTCGGTCGCCATCTTGGAAGCCCACCAGCATGATTCCAGCTTGTTGCCTGTATTTGTCTAGCGTCTTGTGAGTACGGTTTCACTTTTACCCCTCCGGATGCGTGTTATTTTTAACCCTCCACACCCAGTAATAAATTAGCTTTGTTTCATTATTATCAAGCCTTGCTAGTGTGTTTTTGTCTGTTTGTCTTGTTTGTCTTGTGTTGTTAGTCTGTCCATATTTTTAGCCTCAGTGACTGACATACTGCACCATAATTTGTTTTTCCTTTTCTTTTTCCACATATAGCACTTCATTGATGTGAGAATCCTTCATCACCAGCTGTATTAGGACTCCATTTGGACTTTACACTATTTGGTTTGGACTTTTCACTTTATTATTTGTGGCGCCGGTATACTCTCTCTCTGTGACTGACTCTCTCTCTGACTGACTCGCTCTCGAGTCGTGCACACGTACAGCTCTCCTCTGTGCGTGACTTCTCGCTCGTCTGGCACCTTGGTCTGTCCACGGTCTTCTAACTTTCCTGCCTAGCCATAGTTCTTCTTTGTCCACTGGGTGTGCTGCTGTCTTCTGTTTCCTCTGGGTTCCTCTGTCTGCCTGTCTGTCTTCTTGTTGCTCCTGTCTCTGTCCTTTATAGCTTCTGCTTCCTGGTTGGTTCAATTGCCTTTGCTTCAAGTCAGACTCCTATGCACATGCCTCTGTCTCTGATCCTGATCGGTTCCTGTACCTGTACCTGTATTTGAGTCGGTTCACAGTAAAGGCCCTTGCTAGTAATCTGTCTTGTCCCTGTTTGTTCCTTGCTCCCCTGTCTCAGTTCCTGCTTCCCGGACTCAGTTCCTGCTCCCTGGTCTCAGTTCCTGCTCCCCGGTCTCAGTCCCTGCTCCCCGTTTATCAGTCCCTGCTCCCAGACATGTCCTGCCCCGTCTGTCCTGTTCCAGTCTCCTCGTTGCCGACCTCTGCTTGTTACCTGACTTCGCTACCTGCCGCCTGCCTCGGACCCCTGCTTGTTACCTGACTTCGCTACCTGCCGCCTGCCTCGGACCCCTGCTTGTGACCCCTACTTCGCTTCCTGCTGTTCCGGCCACCGAGATCCTACAGGAGTCTCCCGTGACAGAAAGAAAAGGCCACTTCTGGACCTCGCTGGAACAGATTCTTCTTCTGCCTGCACCCTTTCCTGCCTGCTGCAGCAGACCACATCCGCATGGTTGAAGATAAGTACTTTCGTTTCTTTTTTGGAAATCCCAGTTGGGAAGGTTTTTTTTTTTGCTGCTAAGTGTTCTGCAAGAATTATTGCGTTCATAACGAAAAAACATTTTTGCTGAGACTAGAACTGTTGCTGCAGAGACTAGTGCACCTTTATTTGAGATTTTTCTTTTGTGCAGTGCCTGGGTTAACCCTTGCAGTACCTGTTGCCACCTTTTTAGACTCTGACTTTTCATTCCCTGGACAAGGCTTGTCTCTGCATCCCTGGTTGGACCACTGCTGTTCACAGGGTTCCCATTTCAAAAGACAAGAGTGCTTCCATTATTTTGTTAATGCAAACTGTGATTTTTCCTGCAATTGGTGGTTCTTCCTATGATTGGTTCTAAGGTTTCAGGTTTAACTGCAAGTTCCCCTAAAGTTTGTTTCTCTGCCACCTGTGATATCCCTACGCCTGATATCAGAAGTTTCAGAAGTCTGATATTCCTATGTCTGATGCCAAAAGTTTCAGATCTAACTGCAAGTTTTCTCTGTAGTAGTTTCCTGCTGTCTATGTGATATCCCTACGCCTGATGTCTAAAGATTCAGATTTAACTGCAGGTTCTCTCTGTCTGTATGATAACCCTACGCCTGATTTCTAAAGTTTCAGATATAACTACAGGTTTCTCTGTCTATGTTTTTTCCTTGCATTTATAAATCTCCGTGACTGATGCTAAAGTCTCAATAGGTCAGCTCTCCTATCTTGTGTCTCTCTGTGTCTAATATTCCTGTTGTTCATTCTAATGCTTCTGCTTTAAAGACACATTCTCTGCATTACTTGTTTCTTGGGAAGTTTGGTTTCCCTACAGTATGTCTGAAGTTATGGCTTCCACTCTGAAAACAGTCTTGAGCAGTAAATGTGAACACAGTACCACTGATTCTTCAGAACTTCTCAAAGCAAGGAAGAAGAAAAAGAAGGGAGGTATTACTGTGGAAGTTGAAACTAAGGATGAACCTTTAACCCCAGAGTCTGCATTTGATGAAAGAGATATGCTGCAGCTTAAGGCAACTCACAGATTTATCCCAAGAATAGTGGAAGAAAAGAACGATGTATTTAATCCAGGAAAAGATGCCCTAACTCAGACACTTCAATCTGCATGAAAAGAGATTGATTGTCTTCATTGACGTTTAGATAAAGCGCAAGAAGCCAAGGCTGCACTACAGAGCTGTCTATCCTCAGCAATTGCTAAGTGTGTTCTCCAGGAAAAAGAAAAGCACCAGTTGGAGAGTGACCTGGATGTCATGTCAGGTGAGCTGGAGAAGGCATATGCTGATGCTGCTGAGAATCGGCGCCTCGCTTCTAAAAGTAACGAATTCCTGGAAATCTCTATGAAGGAAATTGACAGGCTTAATACAGAGCTTAAAATCTCCCAGGAGGAGATTTGCTACTTCAAAAAAGAGATGGAAGTCGTTCGGGAGGAGAGATGCTACTTGAAACAGAGATACGTTCTATGAGAGACGCCTCCGAAGAGTTAAATAGTAGGTTTGAAACTATAAACCAAATGAGTAAGAACTTCTCTGTCCAAGCCAGTGAAGGAGATAAAAGACTCCATGAATCAGAAGAGGAGAACAGACTATTGATAGAAGAAAAGTCAAGGATGCAATTAGCGCTGGCAAAAGCAGAGGGTGACTGGGAAAAAGAAAAATATCAGTTGGAGAATGACAGGGTGATCTTGTCAGCAAATTCTCATTATGGGATTTTGACAGCTCATCTTGTGTCTTTGCAAATTGCTGCAACCCCTGCAATAAGGTAGCAGCAATTTCTGCTTGGCTCTGCTGTAAAATGTTCATAAATTCCTCCATAGTTTTTCAATACCCACTGCCTTTTAGCCTGGCCGTATTCTCCACCAATTGTGATGTCTCGGTCACACTGCAGGGTCTTTTGTCCCATATTAAAGGCAGGAAAGATAGAATTCGCTTAACAGGGTTTATTTACAAGGAAACACAAGGATACATAAAACAAAAGGACATAACTCCCTTTGAAGCTCTAACTAATACATGTTAATTACTCACTATAAGAGAACTAAACTCTTTCCTCACTCAGAACCCTGTACC
>WSYH01018208.1:0-11196 GCA_036426205.1 Ascaphus truei
ATATACATATGCATACAGATGCAGTAAGACTTGCTGTCCTCAGCATTGCGGAAAAAGAAGCAAAAGTCTGCAGCGCTGGGGACAGTGTCTGTCGTGATTTCGCTGTGGGAGTGTCCTTGCTTCACAATGGCACACTGTGCAGAATTAATCCTAAAGTGCCACTCCCATCGTGGTTGCATGACAGCGGCACTCAAGATGTTATGTCTTCCGATACACAATCAATTATAATTATGGGTTAAACAACAATGTTTCATTTTTGTCTGGAGGTTCTGATGACTGCTTGTTCTCCCTGGCATTAGTGAGATCAGAAAATATGAGCGCGTGTTGGATATTTTGGGCATCACCTCTAACAGGGTTAAAATATCAAAATCTGGCATTGAAAACAGCAGTGAAAAAAGCATCTTGGAGCAAAATAAGCCCCCAAACACCAGAGGTTTGCAAAAGTGCCCTGTAAAGCATAATTTTATGTTGTGAAGGGCTCACAGCATGCTTAATGAGTTACAAAATATGATAGCTTGGCAGAAGTGTTTCATTCATGAGCAAATTCATGTGGCTTACGCCCAGCCTGGTTTTGGGGTAGGTTTACCCAATTACTCTACTCTTACTGTTTGTGTACGACCAACAACCCCCCCGCCCCCCCGAAGATGGAGAGCAGTGTCACAGGTCACCTCTGATTAAACATCCCCATCTCTCTCCGGCAGACATTTAGCTCAGAATCCATTTGTGTGCGACTGCCATTTAAAGTGGCTTGCTGATTACCTGCAAGATAATCCGATCGAAACCAGCGGCGCCCGATGCACCAGCCCACGTCGCCTCGCCAACAAACGAATCAGCCAGATCAAGAGCAAGAAGTTCCGCTGTACAGGTAATCCATTTACTCGGCCAGTGCTGCCTTTAAAACTCGCAAATGAGCAGCTCCAGAGAGCTCACTAATCAAATCAGCAAGACAGTGTTTTCTGTAATGGATATCAGGGGGCATCTTTTTAAATCACATTTGGCAAATTTGGTTAGGCCTAGACAAAGCCAATTATACTGATGGATTTTTTTTTTTTTAAAGAGCAGAAATCTGCTGCTTGTTTTTCTATTAAACATTTGATGTCTTTTCTAATATTTGACATAGTATCAAATGTAAACTAGCGTTGTTTTTATGGTATTTTACTGCAGAGATTTAAAAAGAGCATTTCTGTAGCTGCTAAATAATACTTACCATAGCAAATCGCTATTGATCATTGCAAAGTAGAGTGGCCCATGTTCCCTTGCTGATGTAATATTTACTTACCTCTAACTTACAGTGAAGTAAGTTTGGTGCTGCATTGGCTGGAAAACGATGATTTAGTTTGTTTCCTTTCTAATGAAGTAGGATGATCATTTGTAGCTGTTTGTTAAATGTACCTTTTTGAAGTCGTATTTTGAGATTTCCAGATGAACGTGTCCAAAGTATCCTATTGTCATGATGTCATTTTGGCGGACTTCATATTAGGGATATTTGACTAAGTATGACCAGGGGCGGTGAAAGGGTATTCAGCACACTAAGCGAACCTTCAGCCTCGTGGGCAAGTCCCCCTCCAATTTTTTTCTTCTTCAGATTATGTATTTATTATTAAAACCCCATTCTATCTCACCCCCCTACTCGTCTACTCTCGTCTCATCCCCCTACCTCACCTCCTCTCACCCCCTCCAACTTCTCAATTACCCCACCATCTCCTCTTCAATCCTCCCCCTCCTCTTCCTCCGTCACCGTCCTTCTCCTTCCTCTCACACCTTCCTTCTTCTCTCTGACCCCCTGCCCTTCCTCTCACCCTCCTCTCACCCTCCTCCTCTTTCTCTCTCACCCCTTTCTCCTCTTCCTCTCTCACCCCCCTACTTCTTCTCTTCCTCTCTCACCCTTCCTTCTTTTCTTCTCAACCCCCTCCTTCTCTTCTTCTCACCCCACTCCTTCTCTTCCTCTCTCACCCCCTCCTCCACCTCTTCTCATCTACCTGCCTTCGGTGGAGCAGGACAGCAGAGGAAGATGGCAGGCGGCAATGAGAGAAGAAGATAGAGGAGGATAACAGGTGGCGGGGGAAGAGGACGGAGAATGGCAGGAGCAGGGTAGGAGAGGAAGATGGGTGGCTGCTGCTGGAGAAGAGGACCGAGGACCATGTAAGCAGAGCAGGGTGGCACAGAAGGACGGCCAGGGAGGAGCTGCGCTGTAGCAGCACCAGACACCGGTAGTCAGTAAAGACTTCCGGGTCGGATCGCTGGAGCACGCTCCACCCCCGACCGTTCTCTTGTGCCACCCTGCTCCACTCCCATAGTCCTCAGTCCTCTTCTGCTGCCGTCTTCCTCCTCTGCTGCCCTGCTTCACTCCTGCCGTCCTCCTCCTCTCCCGCTGCCGCCCAACGTCTTCCTCCTCCTCTGCTGCCGCCTCTGCCCCCCAAAATGTGTCACCTTAGGCGACCACCTAGGGTTGCCTAGTAGTAGCGAACCGACCTTGAGTATGATGATTGAATTGATTCACTTGTTAAGGTTACATTTCTAAGGCAAAATAGGAGTGTGTCTGTGTGTCCAAGTTTGCATGTACATATACATATATAGAGAGGGAGATGAAGAAAGCAAACATTGCAGGTCTTTGCCCAAAGTGATTGGTAGTTTATTTAGACAAATCGAAGTTTCGATCCCAGTCCCACCTGGTACTTTTTCCGGGTGAAACCAACACGTCAATTTGTCTAAATAAACCAGCAATCACTTTGAATAAAGACCTTGAGTTCCTGCTTTCTTCATCTCTATATCGAATTTTACTACAAGAGCAGTATATTTTACAGTGGAGTGGTGTTTCTCACAGCCTTTATAATGTAAGTGTTTTTTAGTGATTTGAAAAATAGAATATAACATTGTGGTTTGAGTTTCCAAAAGCTGGACTCTCATTTGCTTAGTTTCATGTCAGGAAATTAATCAGTTGCATCAATATGTTATATACATAAAAGCAATGCAGTTTGCATTTTTATCACTTGATAAATGAACTGCATAGTTTAGTAGTATTGATATTTTACATTTGGTGCCACATGATCAATACATTATTTATGAAAAATGCAGCTCCCTGATGCTCAGTTAACATGTTGTAAATGAAATAAGAATACTCTCATTTAAAATTGCATAATAGTACCATCTCATTTCTGGCAAGAGTGCTCTTGTGCTTGTGAACCTAGGGCAGTGTTTTTCAATAGGAGTTCCTAGGAACCCTTTGGTTACTCGGGCAGCCTTAAAGGGTTCCTGCAATTTTCAGGTAATTTGAAGATTTGACTAAATATAGAAGAATTTACAACATATCTTATCTCAGACACGCTATTAGAGAGGGTTGGGGTTCGTTACAATGCATCTGATCTCAGACATGCTATTAGAGAGGATTGGGGTTCTTCACAATGCATCTGATCTCAGACACGCCATTAGAGAGGGTTGGGGTTCCTTACAATGCATCTGATCTCAGACACGCAATAATTAGAGGGCTGCTTAACCAAACAAAGGTCGGAAACCCCTGCCCTAGGTGTTCCTGTGGTGTCTCCAAAAGGTCCCCCCCCCCCCAAAAAAAAAGTAATAGCAGATCCCAGGCAGTATAATGGGTTCCTGAGCCTCTGTAGGGAATGCACACCTACTGACCTACTGTAGTAAGGCCCCAAACTGCACCTTATCATGGGTGGTATAGAAATTAAAGCAGGAGCTCCCCACAATGCTTTGCATCCACTGCTAAAATCCATTGTGGGGCGTGATTTTGGACGCTACCGCAGTAATTGACAGCTAAACCACCCATGTTGTCTGCACACACTGTGGTGCAGTTTGGGGCCTTATTAAGAGTGTCTTCCCCCCACGAGCTCAGTACACCATACTGCCTGGGATCTGTCAAAGAGTCTTGTCTTTATTAGGAGTTTGCGGGAACAAATATGTTCTAGTAAGGGGTGCACAGTGTAAAAAAGGTTGGTAGTCACTGCTCTAGCCACATTGAATTAAACCATGGCATCTGATACTGACAAGAAGCAGTCTCATGGGACGGCTGAGGTCCTAGTTGCAGGACATGTTACTGCAAAACTGTTCTTGTTGTAGTTTATTTGGAAGGTTGCACCAAGCATAGTGCACAGTCACACATTGAAATGGGCTAGTGGAGTAGGTTGCAATGAGTTTGGCATTATGAGGCTAATTGTTTATGATGGCAGAAAGATTAGCTCTCCAGTTACAGCACTGTATGTGACAAACAAGTCAATATCTGCTCTCTGTGATGTCTGTGAGCTACACACGCTGTGAACAGACAATTCAACATTTGCCTTTCTAGACAATTACTTGTCCTAAAAGTTTTGTTGAGATGATAGACAGTTCAAGGTTTTCTTCAATTATCTATGGATCTGTCTTACTCATGACAACAATTTCCCACTCACAGTGGTACTGTATCATACTGTGTCAATAGTAGCTTCGAACATATTGAATCAGACCCTTTTTTAAAAAGCTACAACAATTTGTTTATTTAATGTCTGTTAAAGTGGACAGCATACCATTTCCAGGATCCATTACAGTTGTTCTCCATGCTGTTTGCTAATGGGTGATAGAAACCATCTATGTAGTTTAAAAGTTGTAAAATCGGCAAACCATGCCAAACGTTTTAGGACTGATGTCACTGCATTTTTCCGTTTTATTTCACTGGTCTGTGTTCAAAGTATACAGTTCAGAAGTGGCTGACAGGTGGCTGGTAATAATTCATTGGTTTGCTATTGACTGCCAATATAATTTTATGGACCTGGCTAAAATGTTGTCTGTTTAATGATAATTAAGTGTTGTGGCATGATAACAGTCATTTACTAGGAAATTATGTATGAATAAGTTATCCATGTTGGAATTTAAAATAGTTACTTTCTCAATCTTGCATGTAGAAATAGCTGCTATTTAACCCTTACACTGCCCGAGGAGAGGCCCACTACAAAGAATGGGCTAAATTGACGATGCAAAATATGGTCTTCTCACATACTTCTTCTACATTTGACTCTTCTTGTTCTAAACTAAATACATTAGCAGTTGCTACTGTATGTCAAGCAGTTCTGCTTCAACTAATAACACTCAACCCAATTGTGAAAGGTCACCCAGCCAGGTGTTAGAGCAAATCCCACCTCTTTATACAGTGCATCTCTCAGTAATTGCTTCCGAAACTCAGTTTTGCCATGAAGCTGGAAAATGGAAATCAATGCACCTGCATGTTTATTAACAATGTCATATATCTCTTGTGAGTTTGACAGAGTTTGGGGGTATTATTTGAATCCCAACAGCTATAAAACTATTTTAACAGCTACTGATTCTGAAACCGTGTGTTTAACATCTGAATTTCAATTGGTTTCTGCTTGTAATATGCATCTAAAATAATTATCTAGGGTTCTGTTCTTGCCTAATATTGTACTTTATTTTCAAAGCATGGATGTCATTGGAATTAATTGTCAGATTACAAATCATGATTTGTGGGCATGGTCATTTTACTAATGAGATCTCATTTACTTGTGTGTACTAAGATTTTATATGAAGATATTTTGTGCGTCACAGTGCTAAAAAGAAATACAAACCTTAAAAATAAAATGTGTGTTGTATGTACTGTGAAGACTTGTTCACAATGATTTTTGATTTATCACCTCATGTTGACTATCAGATTTATACAATTTAAATGAAAAGAAGTTAAGAGCCTTTTTAGGGTTTTACGCCAAGTTGAACGTGGCGGACTATTATGATGCGCTAGCTCCTTTTTTGGGGGTGGGAGGGCGCCATCATCTTTGCACCAAAAAATGTCATAATTGTTGACGCTGCTTGCACTGATGAAGAAACTTTAGGTTATTAGATAGGTGCACACAAGCACTATGTTAAATAACATTTCCCTGCATCTCTTTTGCACCAATAAAATTGTTAGCGACACTTAGTACATAGACTACATGAAGCCCTGAAAGTGGTAGGAGAAATAAACATGTGTCTCTAGATAGCACAAGCTGTGAGAAGACTGCAGTGTTTTCAGTGGCATTATTTTCTATTTCATGAAAATAAAATATTCCTGCTTCTTACCTTAGCTTCATGCACTGCAGCAATTTAAGATCACATTTTAAAAAAAAAATGAATTTATGGGACTTCAATTCTTTTTTCTATGTTTGATAAAATAATTTTTTTTCAGTATTTATTAATTACAATACACAAAATTTGTCATTTCTTTTAACATAGGAATTGGTGGGCTGTAAACCAGTCCTGGAGTCCGGTGCATCAAAAACGTATAAACTATTTCATTTAGCATGACTGTTATCATAACTAGTGAGTAGCGATGACCCAGACCTGCAAAAGTCTGTTTGTGGGGGAGAGAAACTGCCTGGTTCGTGAACTTCAGCAACATTTGCAGAAACCTCTACTAATGAGGAAATCAACCTAATACATTTTTATATTATTTGAACGTAATATTTCATTTGGAAGAGACAATGCACAGAACAGTAGAAATCTGAACTACTGTACAATATGATAGAAAACATGGGCCTGCATGCACTAAGATCAGGCTACTTAATGTGACGTTAAACTAAGTTATGGACATGTTAATAGCAACGTTAAGCCATGTTTACTCTTCTAAAGAGCTTATTGGGATCTAAAATGGATGTTAATGATGTCTGTTAAAGTCTGGTGTGCTTACCCTTATGATGTACAATGTAAATCCATAAGGTACTGAAGGGGTTAACCATATTCTAATGAGATGTAGTACGACCGTTGTTTTGATATATTTTCAAGTTTTGTGGATATGATGTTAACATACTGTAACATAACGTGCATTCCAACAATAGGTAACATCATGTAATTTTCCCTAATGTAACGGGGTGTATCTACTCCATGATTTGGGCAAATAACACAGATGGGTCGCATTCTAAGTTTTGCTAAGGAAGGTTACCATTGGAGGCTGAAACAAGCCTATGTGAATTGCTGCCCAGCTTGGTGATTTCAAGTCATGGATCTCCTTGTTATTTATCTAGCATTCAGAACAAATGAAGACCTGTAGTAACGAAGACCTTAAATTATTAGTAACAAGAAAGGGCGGGATTGAAGGAGTAATCGGATAAAGAGTGGCCCATATGTTTCTCATGTTTTGGAACCAATGTAATTTCAATCTGATGAAACACATTTTTGAGTTATGGAGTAATTGTGTTGTCAATTTGAAGACCACAGGAAGAAGACCAGCATCATAGTGATGGCATCATACATATGCCATGTTTGTTAGCTTTGAATTTGGACACCTAAAGTGAGTTTGTAAGTTCTTCGGAGCAGGGCTTCAGATACCACACACTTTGACTATAAGTTATTTTTTTGCGAAGGATTGATTTAACCTGTTCTTCTTTACCCAGTACAGCACTAGGTACGCTGGCATGAAATTATGTTGTGTCTTTTCTGGCGGTGGATGATGCCAAAAATCACAAACCCTTTTCCCTAAATTGCGTTTTCTGCTTTTGTATATTTTGGTCATGCTACGCACTAACAGATTCTAAAACATAAAGGCTTCTATCCAACATATTAGACATGGTGACCTACCTCGGCTATTTTTGCATGGTTGAAGTGGTCTGAACTATACAGCTTATGCTTCTCCATGCTTCTCTTCTCAACGCTCTTCTCTCTTTGGTGCTGCCTAACACTGGCTATGACTCTTAATGGGGTTTTCCTTTGTGCTTGATCTAACCATGTGGTAGAACAATACAAATTGAACATGGTTCTGTCAAGCACCATGGAAGGCCACATACTTTCCTGCCGCATGGCATGCCGGGATTCTTCCACTTTGAGAAGCATCAGAAGGTGAGACACATTTTTAATTGAAACAGAAAGTTAAGGTAATATTTTTTCATGTCGTTAGAAAGTGAATATACCAAGCGCTGTACTGAATTGTACACTTTGTATTAAAATAGCCTCTAAGAAACAATGTGTCAGTGCACAAAATGTTTGTATCTACTGAGCGATTTGGACTTCAGATACAAAACAAAGCCCAAGAGCTTATTGTGAGCTTCTTAAGCCTAAAAAAAGTTGTCATCAGCACATGTATACTGTGTTATTTCATAGTATGCGGTTCAATTAAAAAAGAACTCCATTTTTTGTGGCTATCAAAATTGATGTGATGAGGCAAAGCTGCTGCTGTTATTGTACATTTTGTTTAATCAAAGTATGCCTAAATGGATTCAAAACACCAAAGAGATTCAGTAAGTAGCAGCTGTGCTCTATCCTAACCCTTCGTAGCTCAACCAGGTGCTCATTCTCTGCATATAAATTAAGGAACTAGCTCAAAGTGTGTTGATTTAGATAACAAGCTTTAAACATATACTATGTATAAATAAATCTGAAATGAAAATATGACTTATGTTTGCTTTTAGAAAACTACTGATTATAAAATCTTGTGATTGTTTTATGATGAAATATGATAATGTATTTCACACAAACAAAGAGAAAATAATGCCAAAGCTATGTGGTCAAAATAATACTATCAGTATATGGGGCTAGTTTACCCAATGGTCACTGCCCATGGCCATACAGATGCATAGAAAAAACAAAAGAGAAAACACACAAAGACAGGTGTACAACGTCCTAGTGGCAGACATTAGTAAATAACCCCCATGGAATGTAACCAGGCAAAAGTATGAGTTAATAGTTGGCTTTTCCTATACAGATGTAGCAAGACTTGCTGTCCCCAGCGCCGTGGACGGAAACACAAAAGTCCATGGCGCTAGGGACAGTGCCTGCTGCGATCACACTGTGGGTTAGTCTATGCTTTTGAATGGGACACCCAGCAGTGGTAATCCTTCCAGAGTGATGTGACCGCGAGCGGCCGTGGCAACGAGAACGGTAAGCCTTGCTACATCTATATATATAAAAAAACATAATGTGTTATCCGTATGTGACTCTTCAGAACCAAGTCCAGATGTAGGAGCCTATGCTGGTGTACATTCCAAGTATTATTATTTTTGTATATTTTAGACAAAATTACAAATGTACAAGTCAATCTGCAAATCAATTTACTTTTGCTCTCAAGTGCTTAGGGGAAGGATAGATATTCATGCAAAACAATGAAAATGTATTGTAGCCAATTCTTGACAGAATGGCAAAGAAGAGATGCCAAAAATTGAACTAAATTCTATTTGCTTGATAACTATTCAAAAAGACCTCAGTGCTTGGGCTACGATTTGTTTTATGAAAATCTCTGTAGACGTCTGATAAGTTGACTTCTTCCCTAACAAGCTATTTTCTTCCTCCTTTGTGTATTGTTAATTAATAACATTGTTATTTTTCAGGTGATGTGCAGCATTGCATATATTATCTGTACGCAAAAACTCTATAATACTTGTGCTAATATCACTGTGTTGACATTTACAAACAAACCATTGGGATATTAGCTATTATTATGCAAAGAGAAGATGTTACTATTTTACATGGCATATATGTATTTTTTATATTATTAGAACGATTTGTATCTTGTCATACAATTTGCTGGAACTGACTTATTGTAACATAATTTCCTGGTCTGTGATTTCAGATCACTTTATATGTTTAGTTTATTTGTGCATTTGGATGTACTTTAGAAACAAGTGCAAAAGTCAAAGGGCTAATCGTATTCAGCCTTGAAGGTTAACTGTATTGTAAAATCTATAGGAAACTGACAACCTGCAAATAGTTAATCACACTTGGATAAAACCATTGTAATTTCATTTATTAGATGTACAATGAAATAATGATCCACTTTTACAGATTTCATACAGGCCCTTTTGTATAGATTTAACAATTTTTGACAACTAATGGAACACCTTTGTGCAAATTGTGCAAATTGCATTGATGTCATGTCTTGTGCAGAATGCTTAAGAAAATTGCAAATTGACTGCCTTTTAGAGGTGAGTCTCATGTTATTGTTTTCTCATAATAGGGTCCTGTACTGTATGCATAATGGGAAGTAATTGCATACAGTATCTGCAGTTAAACTGACACCGTCATGGGCATTTTGTATACCTCAGTGTTAATGTTTTAAGCTATTTTGCCCCACACACATCATTTTGTACTATATATTGGGGATTGGTTCTAAGGAGCAGGAGGATAGATAACAGAGGAATTACATAATATGTGTAAACAATTGTTCATTCTATTTGCATGCATATGTTATTATCTTCAATTTTATATTTAGACCCATGTAAACCAAACCAGTTATGAGTGCAATATTTAGTACATTGTGTTCATGTTTGCTCTTTGTGAAACATATTTTACCCAAACTGTGCTATGCTCTGGCTATGGAAATGTGGTGCTATGCTGGCTTTGCAAATATATTACAACCAATTACAGCTATGTACCCAACGATGCATAATAAGGTTAATCATATATTGAGTCTAGTAGTGACTGATGTAAGCAATTTAAAGGTCTCCACCATAATTAGTTATTGTTATCTCATATAGCATCTTATAATATATTTAACAAAAAATAGTGGTTGAGTGGTGATTGGCTTTCATGATGCACATTACTTGTGACCTTTGGCGAATCACTTTATTGTATTATGCTTTGTGTGCAAAAAATTAACTGTATTCATTTTTTAAAGGTCCTCTAATCTAGATCTACAGTGTAGTGGTTGCTCCACAATGTTCTGAATAATAATAACTTTATTTCATGTATTTTCAAAAATAGAGAGAGGTTTATGTTGGAAACCTATCTCTAACAAGAAGCACATTAATGGTGCACACCTAGGCTATTAAAACTTAACATTTATTTATGCCATAATTGATATAAGATTTACACATGCAAGAATAAATTTGTAATCAAAATATATTGTGTGTATTGTGTTCTTTAAAAACTCTGTCTTATAGGAGGGTGTGATGGAAACACTCTGTGTTATAAATACATACCCATCAGGGGTTAAGTTGGTCATGTGATATTTTATATATAACAATCCCACGACGATGGGAAAAATGTATTGAGCTGCAAACTGATGTAGGTAGGCTGATATAAGGTAACTCACAAAGGAGTTAACACTGGTTCTGATGCAGCAATAGGGCAATTGTTGTCAGTCAATGGTATGGCATGTCAAAGTGTTTACCAGGATTGAGGTGATATATAGTGGTAAGTAGAGGATTAGTCAGCAACACAGCATACCTAAGTACTCACCATGGATTGCACTAATATGCGAATACACCCAAGTTGTAATTCTTGAACTTT
>WSYH01018209.1:0-11195 GCA_036426205.1 Ascaphus truei
AGCGCTGGGGGTTTTACAAGCAAATTTCGTTCCGATGTCAAATTGAGTCCTGGCTTCCAAACCCATTCGTGGGTTTTACTGAGGCTCTGAGATTATTACACGAGCCATTATTTCAGGCGGTGAAATGAAACGCTCGCTTGCGCTGTTTCAGTCGGATTGAAAGTATATTGAAAAATAAAAAAACAATTAATTTCAATGGAGCTAAACTATTCTCCAGCACTGGGAAAGCGTCTCCCCAACGTATTGGGCCCTAAATGTTCCTGTACTGACCATGGTTTTACTGTATAATAGATTATTAGTAACTTGGCTAAGAAAAAGGGACAAAATCGAGAACATTTGGGCCATTGTATATTCTTTCTTAACATAGGGGTCCAGGTTAAAATGGACACGAAGCAAAAGGTGACAGTGTGTGCTCATTTGCATGGCATTACCCAGAATCCCTGGCTGCAGTGGAAGCACTGTATGCTGAGAGATAATGGGGAAGGGCAGGGCTGCAGACGTGTCTGAGACGTGGGACTGTGCTCACACGTGGGATATTCCTTCTGGAATGTAGTAACTGCTATCTGAGGAGGAGACCTGTGAGGTGTGAAAGTTTGTGTAACAATGTAAATCTAACATTCAATTAAACATTGTAGTAATGGGATCTATGTAACAAGGCAATTCTGGGGGGTACAAATTGATGGAGATGTATCAAAGAAAAAAACAGTGCTCCCACCGCAGCCAGGGATTCTGGGTAATGACATGCAAATGAGCACAGTGTATCACTCTTTACTTCCCATCCATTTATAGTGCAGGTTTGTTTGGTGCAGAATTGCCTCGTATATGCCTTATTGCATAAGCCTCAAAACTGAGCAAAACTGAGCAAAACGAAGGCAGGTAAAGCTAAGGTGCAGGAGGAGGAGGAGGGGAGGGAGGACGGGGCCAGGAGACAGTGAGAGGAGAGCAGTCTGGCCATGGCTTTAATACTCAGAGTGGCCAATCCCTGCTCCATCATTGGCTTAAATATCAGCTCCAGGGACACCCTGCTTCCTGAGATACAGTAGGGGGCGCCGGTATCTGTCTCCTGGTCACGCGGGCCAACAGGAAGCCACACCGGATGATGTCACGATGACATCACGGCATCCTATTGACCCGCAGGATGTGGGAGCTTGCCACTTGGATTGCCTCTTTAAGCCTTTAATATGTGGCATAGAAAAGCAGTATTTAGTTAGAGGCGACTCAATCAGTGGGAACAGAATGTAAAGTGTAAAACCAACTTCCGAAATGTTCCTGCCTAAGCATCGTGGTTACTAACCAACATACTGCAAATGTGTTACAATGTACCAGTCAACTGAGGTAAGCACATGTTGCTTCCAGCTTTTTCCCATTGCCATATACATGTACTTGTGAAAATCACACATGTGCAAGTTATATATATGAAACAGAACGACTTGTATGCTATGGATGTTCCAAATGCCTTTGAACTACAGTCAGTGCTGTGATGTAAAGAACAAGAGAAATATGGTTTGGGTTTACGTTGGCTCATTCATTAGAGGTGTAGCAGACATATACCGATCTTTATTGTTGTTGTAATCCATAAAGCCGTAGAATTGTACAATGGAATGTGATCCAGCCCGTGATCTCCTACTCAGCTCACGTGAGGAATATCTTGTTCACCCTTCTGTGAAAAATATGTAGGATCGAGTAGTTCGATGCTGTAACTGCTCTGGATGGGGGTAATGCCATTTGGCAACTTTAGTGGAAGGTTTTAGAGGTGTCATTAATAGGAGAAGACCTTCAGAGAGTAAGTGGACATCTGTTGATGATCAAGAGCAGGTCTAATTGTAGGCCTAGGCATAGTAGGCAATCGCCAACGGCGGCACATTTTGCGGGGGTGGGGGGGTAGGAGCAGAGGAGGATGATGGTGAGGGCAGAGGAGTAAGAGCATGCCCCCGTCTTCACTGATTTCCAGTGTCTGCCGCTGCTCCAGGGCAGGTCCTTCCCTGTACCACTTCAGGACCACAGCCAGCCAGATAGGACATTTTAATTGAGATGGGGAGTGAGAGAGTGAGGGAGAATGAGAGAGAAGATGAGGAGAGGAGTGAGAGGATGAGGAGGGGGGAGAGAGGATGAGGAGGGGGTGAGAGAATGAGGAGGGGGATGAGGAGGAAGGGAGGATGAGAGATATGTTGAGAAGTGAGAGGATGAGGAGGAAGGATGAGAAGATGAGGAGGGCGGATGAGAGAGAGAATGAAGAGGATGAGGAGGGGGTGAGAGAATGAGGTGGGAGGCTGAGGGAGAGTGGGGGAAGGCAGAGAGAATGGGGGAGAGGGGTGGGAAAGAGAGAATGGGGGTATAACATTAATTTTAAAAAATGGGGTGAGGAGACAGTTCATATACAAACACTTCCCCACTCAGGGTCCCCTAAGAAATGCAATTTGTAATGAACGTGTCTGCTTATCTCCTCCTTACATCCTTCTCCTGACTTCCTATCAGGTTCTCGATCACCAAAAAGTTCTCCTCCTTACCCCCAAGGATCTCCACTCACCTGCTGCTCCCTACTTACCTTGTTGCCCCTGCTTGTCCCCTGCACTCTACCCATAACTGTTTCCTTTCCACCCCTCCTACTGCTCTTTCTTTACTTAAACCTTTTCCCCTCCCCGCTCCTTACCTGCAAAAGTCCCTAGCAATGGGTTTACACCAAGTACCTTCTCTCCCCACCTCTAGGTCAAACCTAAAAACAAACCTGAAGAAGGGGGTCTCCGAAGCGGAAATGAATGTGGTTCAGCTCCAGAGACCCCCGGCTTCAATCCTACCTAGTAACAATAAAATATACTCCTTCCTACGCACATCGCAGACCCGGTCTCACCAAATGCGGGTTTAATGTGCGATGAGCGGATCCAAAATACCCGAATAGCAGTTGCTGGCAATAAATGCGAGTTTGGGCACTTTTTGAGCTACCGCACGGCTTGTCAGAGTGAGAGCGATGGTTAAAAAGCCATTTCCAAGCGATTTTTACGTTATCGAAGCTTTCTGAATAGCAGCACATGCAAAATCGCTTGTAAAGTGCACTTAACAAGCGTTAAGTCACTAATCAAAGCTACCTGAATAGGCCCCTTTGACTCATATCCCTTCTATGACATCATCACTAGCGAATTACTGTATCGCCTTCTGCAAAAACATCAAAGAAAACATTTCCAGAAATTGCTTTCAACCGCACAGCTGTTGCAGTGAAAAAAGACACGTGGAATAAATGTTACGTTGCCCACAATACATGGTATGAAAGTTAGAGATTGTATTATCTTTAGTTCCTAGGATATAAACATATACACGTTGTTATTTTCCTATTAATTAAGACAAATTTGTATTTAATTTTCTTTCTTTAAAACACTCTGTCTTCCCTCCCATCCCGCACGTGTTCATTTTACTTATTTATTGTATCGTTAGACATTCCCCGGGAGCAGTTATGTCAGCTAACGGTGTTCTCAATTAACGTATCTGACAACTACATTGTTCTACTTCAGATTGTAAAGATGTCCGTGTTAGATAAAAGAGAACAAATGGCGTCTCCCACATGGATCAGCTTTGTAGGCTTATGGCAAGAGTCAAAGTTGTATAGAGGGAGATTATGTAGGGTGAATAAGAGATGAATAAATGCTCGGTGCCGTTTCAGTTTAAAAGTAACATTGCTGCTTCCTTGGTCAGTTTTTGCTAAGTGGGGGAGTAGGCAGGTGTCGAAAAGAGCAAAGAAAGGAGTCAAAATGAGTCATTGTGTGTAAATCTATTAAAGGAGTCATTTTATGTGTGGGATTTTTTTAACATAGGATTGAAGCACGGGGGTCTCTGCAGCTGCACCCCGTTCATTTCAGCCTTGGGACCCCCCGCTTCCCGAGTTACAGACCTCCGAAGGGGGCGCCGGTATCTCCTGGACGTTTGAAGCTCCCACGTCACGTGGGCCAATAGGAAGCTGACCCCGATGATGTCATAGCTTCCTATTGGCCAGCAGGACGCTGGAGCGTTGAAATGCCGCCATTACGTGAGCCCTGCTACTCAACACCCGACTCGCACCCTCTCTCTCCACCATTAAGGTCCGTCTTAAAACCAACCTCTTTAACGAAGCATATGAATAGCTCCGTGGCTGATACTATACACCTCGTACACTGACCTTGTCCCTCTGCAGACGCATCTACCAGAACACCCACCTACTGTCTCTGTACGTTCTTCCTATGCACCACTTAGATTGTAAGCTCTTCGGGGCAGGGACGCTTTTTCCTAATGTTACTTGCATGTCCGAAGCCCTTATTCCCATTATGTGACGTGTTACTGCTGTACAGTGCAGTGTATATGGATTGCGCTATATAAATAAAGACATACATGTAATAAAAACTATTCTGTGAAAAATCCACTCAAAACCAAAAACGTATAACGCCGCCCCACAGCGCTAATATATTAAGGCTATAAACCCTCACAGGTTTTCCTGCAGCTCCTGACACTCACTTCAATGGAATACTAAAAAAGAGAGATCGCAGGGAACCCCCTCATGGTGTTTCTAATAAATCAAAACCTTCTTTAGATCCCGAGCTGGGACAGATTCATCAAAGCAGCAGGATTTTCTTTCATAAATCGGAGCCTGTTTTTTGGTGAAAGCACTGTCCCATTTTGAAGGGGAGAATAAAAAGCCCCTTTAATAATAACTTTATTCCACATAGCGCTTTTCTCCCGATGGGACACACAGCGCGTCACAATTACAGTATAGCGCAAGGTACGCAGCACATAGAAATGTTAGACGCAGTCCCTGCCCAGGTGAGCTTACAATCTATGTTTGGTGCCTGAGGCACAGGGAGATAAAGTGACTTAAGGTCACAAGGCGCTGACACCGGGAATTGAACCAGGTTCATCTGATTAAATCAGTGTCATTGTTTACAATCAGTGTCTTTATTAACTGAGCTGCTCCTTCTCTCTTTGCGGTCTCTAGGGAAACTCTCACGGTGGGATTGCACGGTTAAAATACTCATTGTGAAATTTTCCAGGAAAATCATTTTTTGCCATGCGCTCATCGCTGAAATCCATCATTTTCCAATGATGCATAGGTTCGAACGCGACGTGTTCTGCTGACCAATGCCTGCTTCCGAAAGCATTGAATAAAGATTTCCTCTGGCAGAACGCTCGCAAACAGATGTTTAGGCAAAGATCAAATCACATCAAGATTTACAGCCTGCAATGGACGAGGCATTTCCTGCTGAGGTTGCAAAGGCACATTGAAAAATATCCTAATCTCTATCAGAAGGTGCTCTGTTCTGGATCCTTGTTTTACAACGAGAGTACCGGGTCTGTGCTGGCTTTCCGTGTTCAGAATGCGGAGCTGGGAACGCGCAGATTTAAGACCTACGGTGTAATGGTTGAGGATGTTTCCTGTTTATATCCTGTCAGAAGCCAGCACATCAGTAGGAATTCCTGCCAAGAGGATGGACAGAGATAGGAATTCCTACAGGAAACAGAAATGGTGGCTATTTGGGGAGAAGGGCATCGCCTGCCGCCTGGGTCAGGATGTGGATGGCTTTGTGGCTTCCTTTTAAAAACAAGGCACGCCATTGATGCTAATGTAGTGATTTATTTCCATCCTTATGTGTCACCCGTGAGATAATAAGTTCATCGTTTGTCCTTCGTTGCAATGGCGCAGGTGGAGGAAAGACCTGATGTTGGGATCCATCCATTTAACTGCGGGTAATTATCCAACCTGAGTTTGCAATAGGAGACATCCTGCATTCTTTATGGCTGTTTTCAGTGCCCCATTTAATGACCTTGTTACAATTGCAGAGTTTATTTGTTGGTGGGGACTGACTGGCTCCTTGTTGAGCCACCACCAGTGGCGCCCATGCAGTCTACAGAGCTAAACAAGCAGTGACACTCAATTCTGAGCCAACTCAGTAACCGCATTAGTGAATAACCCCAATGAGGTCGCTGAACTAAAAACTCACCCTGAGTGCTAAGAAATTCAAGTTCGGGGGTCACCCAGTGACTGCACTAGATAGGCTAGTACAGAGGGACTCAAATCCAGTCCTCAAGACTCCCCAACAGGTCAGGCCTTCAGGATATCCCTGCTTCAGCAAAGGTGGCTCAATCAGTCCCTGCTTCAGCACAGGTGGCTCAGTCTTTGACTAAGCCTCTGTTTGAGCCACCTGTTCTGAAGCAGGGATATCCTGAAAACCTGACCTGTTGGGAGGGGCTCGAGGGCTGGGGTTGAGCCCCCTGGGTTAGTAATTGCCAGATCAGCTGCATCATGCAACAGATGGGACTATGTTTTCAATGTGACTAAGCCCTTAACTCTACCGGAATTATTCATTGGTTAATACGGCTTCACCGCAAACTGTCACAACACGGGAAGTTTCCGCTGGGAGTTTTCTTCTTACAGAAGTGGCCGTTGTGCTTGATCCAGCTCCAGACATTCCTCACCACTGAGTGGATGCAAACATGAAACTGGTTCCTTCTCGGTTACGTCTCTCAGAGCGGTGATTCCCAAGCCTTTTATTTACACTGTGAGTGCCCTGCTAGAAAATAATGTTCTGCGAGCCACTAATTAATAAATCTTATTGCCCACTCATGAGACAATCGCTAGCACAACTGTGTGACCGACCCCAGGCAGTATGGTGTCCTCAGCTCGTGGGGGACCCCAAGCTGCCCCTCAGTGTGTGCAGGCAGCATGGGTGGTACAGCTATAAATCACTGCAGAAGCTTCCCAAGTCACGTCCCACAATGCCTTGCTGCTGTGGATGCAAAGCATTGTGGGAATCTCCTGCTGTAAGTGACAGCTGCACCCCCCGTGCTAAGGTGCAGTTTGGGGCGTTACTAAGTGCTCAGCCCCCCTACGGGCTCAGGAACCCGCGATACTGCCTGGGATCCGCCATTGCAGATTTCTTTGGCGATCCCCTGGAGACACCTTGCGGACGCCCCCTGTTGAGACCCAATATTATAGCAAATTATTCTTGGCCAGGAATGGTTTCATATCTCCCCTTTCCATGCACGGACCGGAGAAATAACGGCCCAGTGGAGGCCGTGTATCTGGTCTCCCAAATGGCTGTTATTACGTTGGTGCCAAACACTTCAACCCCTTGTTACATCTCTTAGTGTTAATCTGTGAAGGCAATTTGCATCAATTTAGGGCCATAAATGTCTGTGAGAGAGGTGGGAATGTCTGTTGTCTGTTTTTTTAAATGTCTCACAAATTTCCTTAACATTATGCCTTTTTGCGACAGTTCGTATTGCTCCAAAATTAGCAAAAAGTAATAAAACAAGTGAGAAAAAACCCCCACCCTACAGTGTGCGGCAAACAGAAGTACCACGTGTGAGCACATTCACGTCTCAGACAGGTCTGCAGCCCTTCCCCATTATCTCTTAGCATACAGTGCTTCCACTGCAGCCAGGGATTCTGGGTAATGACATGCAAATGAGCACACTGTGTCACCTTTTGCTTCAAATCTATTTTAACAGGGACCCCTATAAGCTTCTGCCTGCCGCATTACACAGCTTTTCAGCACAGCCTGGGTTACAGAAGTGCAGAGCCAGTAACCTACTCACAGACAGCTATTTGACCATTTGGGTCGAAAGAACAAAGATGCAAGGTGTTCACCAGAACGGTGCCACTATTTGCCAGTAAATGGCAGTAAATAAAGGGCCACGTGACATTGCACAATTACTTTCAATGCTTGGATGAACTTGTATACAACATTTTTGCGAACGCATGTAACATGTATGTGTTACACGTATACAATAACGTGTTATGTTACACGTATTTTGGGGAAATGTTGCCTGGTTCGCAAACTTCAGCGAAAATTTAGCAACATCTCTAGTGCCAAAGAATAAAAGGGGGGTGCGCGGGTGCCGAGGGTCCTAGCCGTGCCAGCACCCAGCACCCTTTACCCCCACTGGGCCGGCTGAGAGTCAGCAGCCCCTCCCCACCACCTGCTCCCAAAACACGGCCCAGGTTAAAGTTTAGTCCCGGCCTTCCTGCCTCTCACCTGTCTCCCCTACAATCTATCCTAAATGCTGCTGCCAGAATCACTCTACTCTTTCCTAAATTTGTCTCAGCGTCTCCCCTGCTGAAATCCCTCTCCTGGCTTCTGATCAAATCCCGCATCTCACACTCCATTCTTCTCCTCACTTCTAAAGCTTTACACTCTTCTGCCCCTCCTTACATCTCAGCCCTAATTTCTCGTTATGCACCATCCCGACTCTTGCGTTCTGCTCAAGGATGTCTTCTTTCTACCCCCTTTGTATCTAAAGCCCTCTCCCGCCTTAAACCTTTCTCACTGGCTGCCCCACACCTCTGGAATGCCCTTCCCCTCAGTACCCGACTAGCACCCTCTCTATCCACCTTTAAGACCCAACTTAAGACACACTTGCTTAAAGAAGCATATGAGTAGCACTGGGGATAATACTGGACACATGATACATAAAGCTTGTCCCCCTGCAGACGCACTTACCAGAACTCCCTCCTACTGTCTCTGTACGTTCTCCCTACCTACCAATTAGACTGTAAGCTCCTCGGAGCAGGGGCTCTTCTTCCTTAATGTTACTTTTATGCCTGTAGCACTTATTCCCATGACCTGTTATTTATATTATCTGTTATTTATTTTATTACCACGTGTATTACTACTGTGAAGCGCTATGTACATTAATAGCGCTATATAAATAAAGACATACAATACAATACAATATGACGTGGGCTCAATATAAGAATGAGGTGGTAAAAGTCTGCACATTTAGCCGTTTCTCTTTTTCTTACATTTGGTAACCCCCATCCCCTCTCTGGGAAATAAGCAGCTCGGTCATTTAACCCTTGAAATACTACAGCTACCTTTTCAAATGGATAAATAGCGGCACCTGCTTTTCAGGCGGTTTGTGCGTTTTTCTTTCCATATTTCGTCATTTCTGTCCATTAGGGAAATGCCACGAGTGCATATATCTGGCACGGAGAGGGTTAATAGAACCTCTTTGATCTCATGCATTGTGATTTCAGTTACACAAGTTAAATACAACTATTTTCTATTCTTGTTATTCCCTCTAATCTACATGGGACCGAGATAAGAAATGCATAGGAGATGTGATATAGGAGCTGTCACAGGAGACCAGGTTATTTACACCTTTTTACCGGGATCATTCATTGAGAAAAACAAGGATGAAAAATACATTGAAATTTATTTGGCATAAATTCTCTTACACACAGTGAAACACAAAATACAGACAAAAAGACACACTTACTTTGGGACTGGGGTTGAAAACGAGACTTTCCAAGGTGCAGGGAACTCTATGGGAGAGTTTTACCCTGACCGGGACTTAGCCGGGAATCTCTTGGCACACAAATCGGCATAAAGTTCCACACGCCCCCGCTACGTTCTCTTCTGAGAACTTGGTCCCTCCTGACCGAGAGTCACCCAATTCTCCTGGAACTCAAATCAGCGTAAAATCCCCGCCGCGTCCGCTACGTTAGTTTCTGAGAACTTGGGCGCAAAATGCTGGATTTAGTCTCCAGCGGGCAGACTTTCCTGGCTTGAAATCGAAGCCGGTTGCTTTGCTATTACAAACAAAGCATCTTTGAAAAGCCCGTCCCGCGCTCTTTCAGCGCAGACGCAAGGGGAACACACAATCTGATTGGCTCAGGGCTTCTTATAGTATTCTCTGCTTCATTCATAAAATAGAAGCAGAGCAGACAGCCAATCAGCGCGTGGGAACTTTCCCAAGCAGCCAATCGGAGCCGAGCCGACTAGAAAAGCTGGGTCAGCGGGAAATTCAAAACAGCTAAGGGGCATGCACAAGCCTGCCGCATACCCCCCCGCCCCCCAGCCATCCCAAAGCCACCCGCTGTGCACACTCCACCAGGTCTGGCAGAACAAGTAGCATCCCGTAGGACTGCCATTGATCTCCGGACCTAGTACTCCACCTTTCCCCACTGACCAAATGCTGTTCACACCTCTGTCCATCCTCTGGCGGCTTTGAACTTCGATGTCCAGCAGACTTACCGGCGCCTATGGGTTTGCACGGGCTGCCTGTTTGGACATCGGTTCTGAATGTAAAAACAGTATAATGCAGTAATACAATATTACTGGGCCCAAGAGCTGACTCTCTTGGACCCTTATACATGGAGCAGGGGTAACCAAAAAGGGCTTGACCTTTATTATAGAGCCTGGTTACCCCCACCCGTCACAGTTGCATAGTAGGTAAATGCCCCCGAATGTAACACATAGAAACGCGTGGGGTTTCAGTAAGAGGCAAAGTAACGATCTCTGCGAGTTCTGAAGCAAAGATCTCAGTGTCCGCGCAGCGGGAATTCCCATCGCTGTGTCGGATTCACTGGAGAGTCTCGCTGGTCGGAAAGAAGTGTTCCTCTATCTGTGGTTTCATAGATTTTCGATCTGGCTCCTATTCAGTTTGCTGTGATGATGTCTTCTCCTTGTCGAGCTCATTCTTTGAGTCAGAATTGTGTCCATGAAATTTCATTTTTGTGGTTGGGAAAACCCCAGCTCTGGCACATATTGGTACACTGATCCTTAATTACCCTGTGTAGCCATGACATGGCTTACAGATAAAGACCCTTAAACCTTAAAGCAGCAACTTCTGTGAAATTGAAATGCCCAGGTCACGTGGGCCAATAGGAAGGTGTAAGGGATGACGTCATGGCTTCCTATTGGCCCTGCATGACACGGGACATTTAAATGCTGCCATTTTGTTAGGCACACAAGGTCCCTGGTTACAGAAATAGCGGCACCCCCTACGGAGTTAAGTATCTCGGGAAGCAGGGGGTCCCCGGAGCTGAAGTTAATGGGTTAAGCTCCAGAGACCCCCTGTTCTATCCTAGAACAAAAAAGTAAGAAAGCAAGACACGCCCCCCCCTCCCCCCAGTGCTGCTATAATCCAGTAATTTACCCTTCACTGACAGCCTTCTACCAAAACAATGACAATTCATGCATTGAATCTGCATACCGAACAGTGTCTACAAGTGAGTAGGGCAGGAACTAGAAAAGTACTGGATTTATTATAATAATAATAATCTTATTCTTATATATACTATATTAGTGAAAGCACTGTATGTTTGCCTGCCTGGATGTCCAGTGTCCCTAGGGTAAATCTCATTGGTCCCTTGGGCCGCCCCCGCACACCTCTCATTGGCCTGAGGCGGAGTGACGGGCCAAAGGACACACAGGGACACAAACACACACACA